>KV007874.1:0-16473 GCA_001598015.1 Dorcoceras hygrometricum
TGACTACCTTGAATTTTTAAAAAGCATTAAAAGTTTTTATTGGTTCTATAATATCGTAAGAGTTATATGTAGTTCCATATATACAATGTTTTAATCTGATACAAACCACATATTAGTCTGATATATAAACTACAACCAAATTAAAATGTCTATTTATAGAAACTAGCAATCAATTAATGATAATATTAATTAACAACAATAAATATTAATAATTATAATTACTAAAACAAATGATCATAAATAAAAGTTCATTCCCACGCGTCTCATATAACTGTGAAATCCAGTTACATAACACTCCCTCGAATATTTGAGAATACAATCCCATAATACATAATTTCAATGGTGAAATTTTGGAATCATAATAGTTAATTTCAATTTTTCAATATATATTGAGTACTTCAATATTTGATACCAATATCAATATTAATAAAACATTCACCGATATAATTATATCTCCGTGCATCGCACGGGTGGAATACTAGTTTTTATAATATTAGAGAGGGCGGGCATTAAATTAATAGAAATAAAAATAAAGGAAGGTAATAGTTAAGGTTCAATATTTTTGAAACCGTCGAATGCATGGTTCCAAACCGAGCGAATTGTAACAATGGGCAGCTCTAGTGAAACCAATGATTCAGCAACATATACGAAGAAGGCAGATTTCGAATATGAATTCGACCTGGGGATCGAAGGCATGGGCACGAGTCATGACCAAGTTTTGTACCATGTATCATGATCCAAGGCAAGTGATGTTGCTTGCACACCCCATACCAAAGTAGGATGAACCAAAATCGTCAGGGAAATTTTAAAGTTCGTCCAGGTTAATCATTTCATCACTGTTCTAGCATATTACCGATTGCTGCGACTTGGCAGCAGACACGGGTGATTCTTTTTCTCCTGAGGCTTCGTCTAAGCACTCGGCTAAATCAGTTTCCCATATGACCGACTTGCATGCTCTTCTGTACGTCTCGTAGTCTACCGCTCGGAGACCTTCTGAAATCATATCTTTCAGTTTACCCGATACAATCTCTCCAGAACCCATGATTCTCAGAAACTGTTTTAAAAGACCAGGAGTCCAGAAAACAACTACAGCACATGTTCTATCCACCATCCGAATATCAAATTCTTCAGAAAAAACATCATGTGAATCATGCAGAATTCTTTTAACCTTCCCAGCAGTAGCACCGGCTTCAAATCCAAATAAAAAGACTATATTGTCTGTGCTAACCCTTCTACTACTACCAGTCCAAATTCTGATATCTTCGGCACTAGAATCTCCGTAATCATCCGAAACAGGACCAAAATTAATGGCATGATGTCGAACCGATGGAGACAAAGGGCTATTATCAAATTCATGAACTTCCGGATTTATTTTCAAGATTGAATGCAACCTCACAAACAACTGGCATAATTTCAGAACATATTGCCCCTGAACATTGACATTGCCGGACTCTGTTGAAAAAACAAGAATATCCATGAGTAGCCAATTGAAAAGACGCTCACTTCGTATAGCAATGCTTTAATAATTAAATAGGAGCAGAGAAGTGCCAGCCAACAAGATCACCAGGAATCTCTTTTACCAGCATATTTGTTGGAGACAAAATATACATGTATCAGATAGGCAAGGCACGTACATCAGTTCGCAATACAATACCGGGAAAGATAAGTACTTGCCTTGATCAGGAATTTCCATATCTATTGGTGCAGAGAACCTTTTTTTCAAATACGAAATTGATCCAGATATGCTGCCCAATTTCTCGAAAGGGCTACATTTCGTCAAAAGATGGTTGGTATCAAGGATGAAAGGAAAGGCCAGAAGCAAGGAACTGCGGAAATCATCAATTGTCGGAGGAAGTGGGGCTATAAACTTTGAATATATGGATGCAAAGTCTGCAAAAGACCAACATAAAAAACAATCAATATATATTTGGTAATCATGGCTCCAAAATATATCCCAAATATTCACAAGAGATAGACCATTAAGTGAGTTGTGCGCAACAACAGGTTTCTGAGACGTAGAAATCAAGTCTATCACCTCTCGAAAGCCACGATTATTCCTGTTTTGCTCCTCTTCCATGTTCTGAAGTTCCTCCTGTAGTTTGATTACAGATTATAAGGTTATAGATCAAATACATCATAAACACATGGAAAAACAAAAGATAGAGGCTCATTTTACACCTCAAGAAGTCTCCTGTCTTCCTCCGAACAAGTAAAAACAACCCGAACAACTTGCATGCCCCCTCCTTTAGTCGGAACTCTTAACGGAACCACATCAGCAAACCCCTTCAACATCTGCAGCCCAATCCGAGAAAACTAATGAGAGAGCTACTTGAACATCACCAGTGCTAAATGGCACAAAGGGTCACCTCTAATATGAGCTGCACTTGACGTTCACTGCATATATCTAAGCTCAAACATGGTCTGGAACCATACATCTCACTTCCAGCAATAACTTTTCTCAAAGAACTTATCAAAGCATCTGTAAGTGTCACACATTAGATGAGAACAGTGAGAGAAATGATAATACATGATAAGGTAAGCTTATAGTTTGCTCACCATCAGTTTTACTATTATCTTTACAAGCATTTCTCCAGTTCTTTACTCGAGATTTGATCCTCTCGATGAAAACAGAATCAGCAACTGAATGAACTGAAGAAGATTGCATCCCATTTTCATTTGATCTTAAATTCACCATTCGAACCATGGCAGCAGATTCTTGCGCTCTGGACAAGTATGATATACCTGCTCGAAGAACGGAAACCTCAATCAGATGCAAAACAAAGGTTCAACAAGGCAAAAAATTACAAGCAACTCCAAGTGTATGGGCAACATTCTATCCATAGGGCTCATTTATAGAAGATAACAAGACATTTAGACTTCTCCTGTTACAGAGTCAATTCAAACATTGATGGCAACATCATAGATGGATACACCAAATTAAGGGTATAACAAACCAAATGGAAATGAATACTAAGAAAAATACAATGCATGAATTAATTATACTGAGGTCAATCTGATTTGAAACTTTAAAACTTCAAAATTTTGGTTAGAAATTGGTTCGAATTAGAGCTCGAGTTTAAGTTCGAACCGAAACATTCAAACATGTTTGCAAACAATTCAAATTTTACTCGAGCAAAAATACTAGAAAGTTTGAAATATAATTATTTACTATATAACTAGATTATACTAATAAAATATAAAGGCTCGAGAACTATAAAAAAAAACTAATTAGGCTTGAGGTCAGCTGTAAGGTTCATACATAGTTTTGATACCAATCAGATATTTTTTGAGACGGCTCATTCATTTACACCCCTAACACCGACATAGTATAGCTTCCATCAGATCTACCAATCATATAACACATTTCCCCAAATATTCAAATATTTTGTTTCGCCATGAAACCAAGACATAACATTTGCAATCCACAATAGTTAAAAAAAATCGTGCTTAAATTTGCACATGATTGATTTTTATATGATATCTCAAAAAAAATAAATATAGGGATCATTTCCTAGACGAGAAGGTTCTCTTACATTTTCACTTTCACAAATTTGTTTTCAAGGAGAACCATAGATTGATTGCTTCATCAACGCTTACTTGTCCTAACAACTAACAAATACTCAAGCATGAGAGATAAACATTCCAAGTTCTAAAATCATATGAGCCGTGTGGTTCAAAAATTCATCTGCCCATTTGATTTTTGAATTTTTTATGGCATAACCTGCTATATTTTAAACCATGAGATCAAAGATGAAATGTAGATCGCAGAATGTATTCCCCCCAGGGCCTCAAGTTTTATTGGTTCAATCATTTTTTGATTAAGAAATGTTTAAAAGGACCAATACAGCTATAGTGACTCAACTAGCATATGGAATCAACAGACAAAAACCACATACCGTTATAGAAGCAAGCATTAAAATCAAAACCTTCCCGTGCCATAGTGATCAAATGTGAGGATTGACATGAAAAACCGTAAGATGGCATCCCAAGTTTTAACTCATCCCTGGGAAATAAATGGAAGTTAAATCTGCACAAGAAGAACGAAATTAAGAATCAGCTAAAAACTAAGCGACTTCTAATATTAAATTACAGGTTCATGTTAACTGGTTATACTCCTCCTCTACTTTAGACGAAGAACATTCTTTTTTTAATACAAAGCAATGTTGGTGTTGCTTATCCCAGGTGTGCCACAATGACATAGAAATATGAAATTAGAGATAAAATGGACGTCGAATTTTTTTAAGCGGAAAACCCCTAAAAGTTATTACAGTAAAAACCACGGGCAAGATGAAAGACCCACTGTAATATTTTGAGAATAACACCGTGTCACCGTGTTTTTAAAAAACACACTATTTTAATACTGGATAAATCTATCTCACATTTATTATAGAACATACTAATATATCAAATATATTTATATATATGTATATACATTGTTGTAGAGAGAAACTGAGGAATGATAATTGAAACTGAAACCAAGGAGCTCTATTTATAGAGTTCCTCTGTCTTTAAATAATAAATAATAGAATTTTCCTTCAATGTCATCCGCACATTTATCTTGAAATGAGTCATTTAATGAGCTAAATTGCCGACATTTCTCCCACTCAGATATTTGATTGAGAACCAAGCACATCTCCGCACATCCTTCTCAATCTTGTCGTTTCCTGTTACTAAAGTTTTGCTAGGCCATACGAGGATCTACTCCACTCGAACTTATCAGTATTTACTGGTTTGGTCAGATAATCAGTCATGTTATCCTTTGTATAAATTTTCTAAATATCCACACTTCCTTCCTTTACTATTTCCCGAACAAAGTTACTGCACTCCAATGTGTTTAGTCCTATAATAAAATGCTTGATTCCTTGCAAGGCAATCTGATTGTCGTAAAACAAAGAAATTTTCTCTTGTTTGTGCCCAAGGCCCTCCAACAACCTTTGAATCCATTTAGCCTCCTTGCAAGCTTGAGTAGCTACCATATACTCTGCCTCCGTTGTAGATAACACTACAATTGTCAGTAGTTTTGTAACCCATTTTATTGTACCACCTACAATTGTAAACACTAACCATTAGTAGATTTCCTTTTGTCCGGATCATCTACATAATCCGAATCAACATAGCTACTGAGTGTCAAATCCGATCCTCTAAAACATAATGCAACATTTGAGATACCCTTAATGTATCAAAGAATCCTCTTAATTTTACTCCAATACTCTCGTCTTCTCAGTGCTTGTGCAATATCTGGTCTAGTACAAATCGTAGCAAACATCAAACTCCCCACTGTCGATGCATATTACTCGAGACATCTTCGTCCTCTCTATTTTCACTGCTAGGACACATCGCAGAGGTTAATTTTAAGTTAACAGGAAGAGGGGTCGAAATTGACTTATAATCTTGCATGTTGAAACGATGCAAGACTTTCTTCAAATAATTTTTTTGTGAAAGCCAAATTTTTCTGTTAAGCTTCATACAAATTCCCTAGCCACATGTGACTTCAATTTTTGTAACCGATCTTTGTTGGGTTCTGCTACCAACATATCGTCCATGTACAACAACAAAATTATGGAATCATTTCCATCAAACCTCTTGAAATATGTAGAAGGGTCAGCACTACGTCTGTTGTATTAAAAGCTCAAGATATATGAATCATTCTCTTGTATCAGCAACTTGGTGCCTGTGTAAGACCGTACATAGATTTCTTCAACCTGCAAACCAAGTTCTCTTTGCTATTTTCAGCAAAATTTTCTGGTTGGAGCATATAGATTTCTTTTTCAGGATCTCCACGAAGAAATACCGTTTTCACATCTAGTTGTTCTCGACCACACACAATGTTAACACTAATGTGACTATAAAAAGCCAAACCACATGACAAAATATCTTATTGAAGTCAATGCCTTCTTTCTGAGCATACCTTTTACCACTAATCTAGCATGATACTGCTCCACTTGGTTATTGCTATCACATTTGATCTTATAGACCCATCTGTTACTGATAGCTTCCCTTCCTCGTTGTAGGGTGACAAGATCTCATTCTTGTCTAATGCCTCCAGGTCTTCCGATAGTACTGTCATCCACAGGGATACATCCAAGCTTCGAGCAGCCTCTTGGAAACTCGATGGTTCACTATCCTCTATTAATAGATAGTATGCAATATTGCTTTCAGTGACGTAATCTGAATAACAACCTAGTGGTCTTCTCTCTCGACTTGACTTGGTACTGCTTCACAAGAAATTTGATCTTCGTCTTATTTTTTACCTGAATTGTAATAGTCTTTGATTGTGCACCTTTCTCCCTTTACTTTATCTTCCTCGAAGAACATACTTGCTGATGATAAGCTTATGGACAGTAGGATCCTATAAGTAAAATCGCCTCAGCATAGCCCAAGAAGATACACTTTCTGGATTTAGTATCCAACTTTGATCTTTCCTGTTTGTTTTCAAAACGTACACTTGTTGAGTTAAGCGTACAAGGGTGAGAACAGTACTGGGATGGGTGACCTCCTGGGAAGTTCTCGTACGTCAAGCTGCTGACGTTCGCCGCTTGATCTAGTTGGCCATGTGGGCTGTAAAAATGTGATGCCAGATCTTAACGGATAATACTATCTCTGCTGGGGATAGGGCCGACGGTAAGGGAAAGGGTAAGACTGATCTCTAAGGGAATTAAGACAGCACCAGTAGTTAGACACGCACCTCCCCTGACTCATGGGCCTAACAGCCCAACCCTAACGCACATAATAGGTGCACTCTGCGCTGCCACATTATAAGGAAATAAAGTTGCACATTGGCTAATGCCGCTTGATCTGGTTGGCCATGTGGGCTGTAATAATGTGATGTCAGATCTTAACGGGTAATACTATCTCTGCTGGGGATAGGGCCGACGGTAAGGGAAAGGGTAAGACTGATCTCTAAGGGAATTGAGACAGCACCAGCAGTTAGACACGCACCTCCCCTGACTCATGGGCCTAACAGCCCAACCCTAACGTACATAATAGGTGCACTCTGCGCTGCCATATTATAAGGAAATAAAGTTGCACCTTGGCTAATAGCTATAGCTTTTGGCCTAGTGGTAAGCGCTTGATCCTAACAACACTAAACTTCCAAATGTATGCAACCGAGAATGTCACTGGCTATCCAGTCCATACCTCCATTGAAGTTTTCAAATCAATCGCTACTGACGGAAATCAATTGATAATATAACAAGCAGTTTTTACAGCTTCTGCCCATAATGACTTGGCTAGGCCCATAGAATTGGTCATAGCTCTTGTTCTGTTCAATAAGGTTCTATTCATCCGCTCTCCCACTCCATTTTGTTGAGGTGTGTAAGCCGTCGTGAATTGCAAGTTCTTGAAAACTTGTAAGTTCTCAAATACTTGATTTTCATGTCAGAATCAAGTTCAACCCGCGTTTTGAAAATCTTGAAAACATCAAAAAACATCTGATTTCTTTTTTATTAGATACACTCAACATCACCTAGAGAAATCATCAACGAACGAACGATACGAAGTATCTCGCTCGTCCTAGGGATACAACCGGTGTTTGCCAAACATCTGAATGAATCAGCTCCAAGATGCTTTTAATTGGCAGTAGAAATGTCAATTTCAATCTATGTGGCTTAGTGGTAACACGATACTCACAAAAAGTTAAGGTCACTTTTGTAATTCTCGGCAATAGCTTCCGTTCAGAGATAATTTTTAATCGAAGTTCTGACATATGCCCGAACTTTATATGCCATAACACCGTTAATTTTCTCTTGAACCACTTGATGCAACAGCTAGTTCTGTCTCCTAATGTGTTTCCTCAAAAGAACTTACAGGTTTACAACAACCTTTTCACCCTTCATCACCACAAGCGCGCCTTTCAATCTTCATGATCTCATTCTCAATACGGGTTTTGCACCCCAAATGCCCCAAGGACAATAGATTTTTCGTCAGGCCCTTCACATGTCATACCTCATGTATGGTGCGAATAGTGCCATTTTCAAACAATTTTTTTCTGATCGTACCAACCTCAACGATTTCCAAGACATGATCATTTCCCATTAATAAAGCCCCTCCTTAGACTGGTTCATACTGGTTAAACCATTCTCTTCGAGCGTCATGTACCACATTGCTCCTGAGTCCATAACTCATGCATCGTACAACTTTTGTCTACCTTCGGCAACTATCGTTGCTTCACTGAATTACTTGTCATATTTCCTTGAGAATCCTTCTCAATACTCCTCTCACTTTCTTGAAGTGAGCTTACCGCCACATTTATAGCATTAAATATTTTATTCTTACTTATTGATTTTGTTCTACCATATCTGTGACTCCAATGAAGTCACATTCTGTTAATCGTCAACTTATCTTCGGCAAAGCCTCTGCTGCTTTGAAGTTGTCAACCTATCGTCTTTATTCTTACGTCGATTTTTTTTGCTAAGAACTGCAGTAAAACATCATCGACATTTAAAAAAACCGTAAAAATATTGTTGGTTCTAGATGATATGATGACCATATGAATCTGGTAGAGATGAATTAAAAGTTTCGCACGTTCTTTTT
The DNA here is from genome assembly GCA_001598015.1 of Dorcoceras hygrometricum. NCBI lineage: Eukaryota > Viridiplantae > Streptophyta > Magnoliopsida > Lamiales > Gesneriaceae > Dorcoceras > Dorcoceras hygrometricum. The sequence continues at coordinate 8,533 of KV007874.1, forward strand.
CCTCTATTATATGCTCATTGAGGTTAATAGAGTATTTAGTGTATCGATAAGGTCGGTCATCGATGAGAATTCCCCATCCGAAGAGTATACAACTCTCTTTCGGAAAATTTTGTGGTAGTGAATTGATATCGTACATCTTTGTCAAAGTATCCTAGAAAACTTTTGCAGATTTTATTTTGGAGGTACTTGATAAAACTACATTTGTTATAGCCAAGTGTAAAATGTCAGCAATTGAGCTCATTAAATGACACATTTGAAGACAAATGTGCGGATGACAAGGAAAATTGTTTTCAGAATTATCCTTCTTTAACTAAAGACAGATGAGCTCTATAAACAGAGCTCCTCAATTTCATTTTCAATCACCCTTTCTCAGTCTCTTTAAATTAATATATAAATAAATAAATATATATATATATGTATATTATCGTGTTTTATATAATTTGTGAGATAGTTTTCTCCTGTGTTAAGAGAATTTATATCTTTTTAAAGACACAGTGAAATAATGTAATTATCAAAATGTTATAGTAAAATCTTTTAATCTTGTCCATGATTTTTAACATGATAATTTTTAGGAGTTTTTCATGTAAAGATCTCGACGTTATCTTATCCGTAATTTTTATACTAATAATTTTAGGAGTTTTCTACATAAAAATTTTGGTATTAATTATTTATCCAATTTCATATTTTTATCTCAAGTTATCGTACTTGAGACCAACAAGTAGTGTTATCAGAGTCGTCGTGTGTAAAATTTATTAAAATTATGAGTATACATTGTGATTACAGTTTGACTGATCAGCTCAGAAAAGATTTTTTGAATTTTATTAAGGCGGGATAATTATTGTTTGTAAAATGGCAACAAAAAAAACGAGATAGAAAAATTCAATAGTAATTCTATACTATGAAAATACAAGCAATTTTAATAATGCTATTGGAAATACAACGAAAGTAAACCCAATTGCCCGACCATACTTTCGGTTTACATTGACTGTATGGTCAGTCAACGGTCTAACAGTTGAGATGAAAGGTGCTGTACAAACCGTTGCAAGCATGGTGGAGAAAACACTAACATGGGTGTATTGAATCTTAAGATTTGATCACTTTTAATGATTAAATTAAAGACTTTTGAAGAGTTGTTAGATTTTTTTAAACTTTGATGGAATCCCATGGAGTTGTAAAAAGAATCTTATTGATTTTATTAGACTTTTAAAGAGTTTTTTATGAGCTTTTAAATATAAAAAACTAAATCTGTACATACTTTAGAAGGATAAAAAGTTCAAATATTGTGAAATGTTTGGAAGTAATTAACAAATAAAATTAGACATTTGATATTGCAGAATAATTGGGCATAAAAACGTAAAGAACGTGAGAGAGATAAAAAAAAGAAAAAAAACGAAAAATGGAATGAGTATCCCGTAAATGATAATAATATGTATGTATGTGCAGGGATGACAATGGGACGGGACGCGACGGGACGGGACGGGACGACAGGACGGGGTTTGCCATTCTTATCCCTGTCCTGAATTAATCGGGGATTTTCATCCCCGTCCCCGTGGGATTGGTTCGAGGACAGGAGATATGCATCTCCCCTAATAATATACTAAATAATATGTATATATTATTTATTACTATATATTATTACTTATAATATATTAATAATATTGTATATAATATTTACTACTATATATTATTATTGTATCTCTTATATATATCAAATATTATATATGTTATTTACTATTATATATATTATTACTTAATATTATCTTATAATATATAAAGTATTAATATATAAATAACGAAAAAGTTTGAAATTTTGCGATCATTGGAAATAATTGAATATTGAAAAGAAAAAAAGTTGGAGAAATTTGAATATACATAAAAGTCTCGTGAAATCTTAAGAATGAAAAGAATACCATTTTTATTTTTGTAGTTGTACCTACGATTTTAAAGTTTATAAATGATAATTTTGGATATCTATGGATTTCTTTGGATTTTAATTTGAGATTGAATAGCACTTTACTTTTAAAAATTTCATGAAAATCTACTTTGAATATCAATGATTGATTCATGAATTAATAAAATGTCTGAATTGAATAAATCTATATCTTTAAAATCCATTGAAAATTTATAAAAATAATTAAATATCAATTGAATACGCTCCAAAGTAAGCTCCCCAGGACCTTTCAGTTCAATTTTGTACATCACTTCAGAAAAATAATTGCATACAATAAAAATATAACCATCAATTGAGTTGAGAGAGCTTACGGATGCGCTATGAGCTTCAAATCTTTGACAGAGAAAGGGCAGACAGCGAATTGGAGGACCTGATACCGCTCGGCGGAGCGTTTGGCCTTGAGATACGCTATCTCCGCCGTATCGATGGGAAGGTCTCTTTGCCACGGGGAGGAGTAACTGCCGGTTCTCTGCATCGACACTGCCACATAATCGGAATTGAATATAAGGGTTTTGATTTCCGCCAAAGCTTCTACGAAGTTGGTCTTCGTGACTTGCTTGATGGGCCATTGGCGGCTGAGGAGGTGGCGCCGGTCGGCGGTTTGAAGAGCATTCGAGCAGAGGGAACTTTTGTATTGCATTTGGGGAAAAATGAGACCAAAATTTGACGTGGTAGCTAAACATTTTAAATCCTAAAATTTAATTGATCGTCAGGAATATTTACAAGGATTGGTGCAATCCAAGAATAAATGAAACTGGTATCTCTAATAAATCTAATAAAAAAAAAGTGGGAATGCTTCGTAGTGATGACATTTACATAAAAATCAAATATGATTTGAGGTCATTCAAGAATGAGTTGATATAATCAAAAAATACGTAATTTGCCTATAACGACACCATCTTTGTGCAGTGTATTATCACAAGTTGAATATGTCTAACTTTAATATGTGTATCATGACAAGAGCGGTAGTAAAAATTAATAAATATAAAATAAAAAAAGATGAAAAAAAAGATGAAGAATATTATTATAATTTTGTATCAACGATTTGATTTATGTGAGACGAATAATTAAGATTTAATTGATGTGAAATACATGTCATGATTTGAATAATACGAGATAAAGAATATTCCAGCCGAATATGTAGTATGATAGAATTATGATAGCATTATGAAGACTATATTGTAATACGATGCCTCGATATAATAACATAAGTGTAGTATGATAAATGAGGACATAATTTACTATCTGTTGGATCTGTGTAACATATCAGATCTTAATTTTGATGAACACAATATTTGTTAATTTGTTTTTAACTATTTACTTGAGTGTGCAGGCTAAGCTGAATTAGATAAGATCATGGCCAAGCAGGAACTGAATAACTATACACTATAAGAAGAGCTGAGCTCAGTTATAAAGTGCAGATCAGTTTAACGTAGATGGAGCTTCGAGTTAAAGCAGTTCAGATCAGCTTAGAGCAGTTCAAATAAGAACAATACAGAATCAGCTCACAGAAGGAAAGCAGGTCAGAATCATCTCAGAGCAGAAGCAGCTTAGATGAGGCAAGAAAATCAGCTCAGAGGGCACTAGCTTAGAGCAGTTTAAGAGCATAGACAAGATCAGCTCAGAGGTCTAAGTTGGAACGACTGAGAATGTCCAAGCTAGAACAGCTGAGAATGCGCAAGCTGGAACAGCACAGAACAGACCATGACGAAATAGCTCAGAGCTGAAAGAAGAAGAACGAAGCAGATCAAAGCTAAATGGAGAAGAACGAAGCAGCTCATAGCTGAAAGATGAAGAATAGAATAGGACGAGCAGATCAGAGCAAGTATCAGATTAGAACAGCTCAGATAAGATCAGATCAGAGGCATATAGCTCAGATTACAAGAGAGCAGAGAGAAGATCAGCTCAGAAGCCACCAGCTTAGAGCAGTTCGAGAGCTGAGAAGAACAGCTTAGAGACGATCAACTCAGAGCGGAGTTCGCACAACTCAAAGACTCAGCTTAGCAAGACAAACTTCAAATCAGATCAGAGAGGAATCCAGATTTCGAATACAGTTCAGAACAACAGTTTGAAATGCAGCGATCTGATCAGATAAGCAATGAACAAGACAACAAACAGCAAACACTACAGAACAAATTTGATATCCGTTCATTGTCAAATTTTGTACGATAATATCATTGAAGTGCATAACGTTTTGCAGACGATAGAGCAGTACAAGTCTACGCGGCAGTACTATTTCATGCTTTCAATTTGTTGGTTGTCGCCAAAATGCCTACTGGTAACTTTTCCTACCGTTATATCAATGGCTATAAAACGAATATGTGTTCAAACAAGGTGAGATGTTACGCAAATTTATGATACGAAATCGATCGGAATTCAATCAAGAAATAAAAAACTGCTGTGTCTTTCATTCTGCTGCAACTAATATTCATAGAAATATTTCAATCTGTTGCATTCTAGATTCAGATCAGAACTGAATCTGCTAGGCTTGAATTTTCAATTCATTCGAAAAAGCTTTCATACAATCATTTGTAATACATAGCCTGCGAGCTGTTGATACTAGAAGTTCAGTTTGGTATGGCCAGCTGAGTGATTTAGGATACGTTGTATACTAAACAAAAGCTTCCAGTGAAATCCTTCCATCTTGGAAGAAAGGGATACGTAGAAGTGTTTCTTCGAACTTCCAGAAACAAATCTATTCTCCTTGTGTTGTTTACATTTTTGCATACATATTCTGTTCACAGTTCTTATTGAGCTTATTCCATGTAATATCATCTTTATAGCTCAATAAGACAACTTGACTAAGTTCAGCAATCAGTTTGTAACTGTGGATCTTTGTTTACAGATCATAATCTGAGTTTTGATTAACACAAAATATGTTATTATTCTACTAACGGTTTACGGGCGATGTGCAGTGCACCTGATTGAGGAGACATGGAGATATCCAAACTGGAACAACGAGGGGACGTCTAAGCTAATCTGGTTGAAGATATCTGTCAGGCCCCTTGCTAATTACTCAAGATAATAGCACAATTAAACACATAATCACGGAAACGTAAAAACGGGCTTAAAATTTTCGAAATAAATAGGCCTGAACTTACAATCATACATTCAAAATATTCATAATTAAAATAGGAATTGACTCAAACTCATACAAATCAGGTAACAATCATCATCAATTCAAATACAAATCCCCAACATACATAGGACACGGGGCATCCCCCGGGTTCGATACATATATAAAATAGGCTGGGACTCAAGAAAACGGGGATCGACCAGCTGAACCTCCACTCTGTCCAGCTTGGTTACCTGAAAATCCTGCAAATGGGCAACACAGACCCAAGACACAAAAGCAGGAAAACAAAATACGAGGTCAAGCCTCAGTATGAAGAGCTATCAAAATAAACTGCAACTCATAAACATGCAGTATCTAAAGTCATGAGATGCATGAGGCTATCAAGGAAATCGGGTATCAAGACCAGTAAGTCAACTGGCAGATCAATTCAGTCGAGCCTCTAAACCCACACAGTAAGTCAACCGGTGGAATCATCGGTCCGTGATCTTCCGGGCCCGTCAGCCCATCACAGCTCGGTAGTAGACACTCGAATCCGGTAGTCACCACTCCGATGATAGCGTTGGACTTTTCCGGCACAACACGACAGTTGGCCAGTCCCAACGTGGCTCTAATCTCGGGTCGAAAACAAAATACGAGGTCAAGCCTCAGTACGAAGAGCTATCAAAATAAACTGCAACTCATAAACATGCGGTATCTAAAGTCATGAGATGCATGAGGCTATCAAGGAAATCGGGTATCAAGACCAGTAAGTCAACTGGCAGATCAATTCAGTCGAGCCTCTAAACCCACACAGTAAGTCAACCGGTGGAATCATCGGTCCGTGATCTTCCGGGCCCGTCAGCCCATCACAGCTCGGTAGTAGACACTCGAATCCGGTAGTCACCACTCCGATGATAGCGTTGGACTTTTCCGGCACAACACGACAGTTGGCCAGTCCCAACGTGGCTCTAATCTCGGGTCATCAATCGATCAATCCAGCTCAAGATGTATGCATGAATGCCAAGAAATTCATATTTGATTTCTACATGCATAAAATATGTAAACAGCTAATACAAATCAGTAATTCAAGCAGTTCACATAATACACAGATTCACAGAGCCAAACTCAAGACTCAGATACTCGCAGGTTATGCTCGAAGCTGTTAAATTCACGCTCAATCGTAACTTCAATAGCTGAATTCTACCTCAACAGATTTGGAACAGGGCACGGCAATCACCACCCTTAGCAACAGACTTCTCGGGAACTCAAATCTGTACAAGGCATCTCATACTTAGTTCATATCTAACTCAGATCTGAACTTCAATATATAATTTCCTACGGTCAAGAGCTCAAATCCAGTTCTACTTCTAAACAAAGCACTAGCGATCGCTACTAAGCTTAGATCAGTAGGAAATCCTTACCCAAAAGTCGAAACCAGCTGAAGAACTATCGGGTTCCACTGGGCAGAGAATTCGAGCAACTTCACGATCCTCTCCAAAGTCGTTCTACAGCCTCAACTGGGTATCAATCTAAAGAGCAAATCTCAGGGAGTCCAGCGCCACCAAAACCACTCAAATCATCGACGGAGAACGGCGGAAATCTAAGGTAGAAATGTCTCGGTGAACAGTAGCTCTACGGGGGTTTGGATAAGGAGATAAGAAATATCGGGTTCCAAATAATTCTAAGTGTAAATCAACACTTCTATATATAATCTCCCAAATCCAACGTCTGCTGATCACCAAAACCAGTCGACGTGAACAGTAGAAATCCCCCAGTAGATACCACCTCTTCTTTTCGTTAAAACCAGCAGCAACAACCAGACGAGGCATTCACGAGAAAACATCCCAAAACAACACCGTTCCAATTAACTCAAACGACGTCGCATAGTTTTGTTGGCATAGGTGGCGGATCCGGATCCCACTCCCCGGGGATGCAGAGGAAATAAAAAATAGCCCCGGAAAGCGTTCAATACATCAATATAAATCTACAAACATATATAGGGTGTTCATAGATTTGTTACCTTGCTGGCGTCTAGGCGCCTGGCTCCAACCAGAAAATTCACAGGGAAAATCTGGCTCTTCTCGGTAGGCGGCGGTAGATACTCCAATCAGGTCCACGACCGAAATCAGTCTTCCTTCGTCAATCTGCACTAGAAGACTTGATGGATTTTATCACGGATGGAATCTCCTCAGCACGACGATCGGAGCAAGTCCGATCACGGGGTGGCGGCGGCCGGCGGCGGCGGCGTGAGGCTAGAGAGGAGGGGCGGCCGATTTGGAGTTTTGGAGGCTAGGGTTAATTATTCAAGTGAAGTGATTAGCCCTAGAGTAACTCATACAATTATAAGTAATTCATGGGCTTGAACAGGCCCAATGGACTTGGGTCAAACCCAGGTCCATATGAACATTCGTTTCGTTTAATTCACTGTGGTTTCATCATAACTCCGATCGACGATCAGATCGGACCGATCGACTTAGTTTCCAAAACTGAATATTATGATGTGAAAAACAATTTTTCAGATACCTAGTCCAAAATGATAGTTTTGCCCCTCAACAGTGGGAAATCGCAATTTGACCCCTGTTGACTTTTTAGGAAGTCGCACTTCCTAAAATCCTCTTCCTATGCTCAACACATTGAGCTCAGTTTACGTGCGAGAATCATGAATCCAGTACTTGTGTGACCCTCAATGGTTCAGGGATACAGCTAGCCGTGGGCCCACAACCATTGTGGCTCCGAAATCACAATTTCGGACTTGCCCAACGGATCAAGGTAAAGCGCCTAGCAACATCGCCCCATGATCCCCTAGGTATCACTGATAGTGCCTGCAAGAACCAGTTGGTCGTGGTTAGCGTACAGTACGGTCCTTTCAACACATATATCCCGATCAGATCAACGACCATTGGTAAATCGAGAGTCGCTAGAGATCCGATAGCTA
>KV007875.1:3296-14198 GCA_001598015.1 Dorcoceras hygrometricum
TTCAGCAGACAACTTATGTGATATCACAAATTTCTCAGAGATGAAGGTATGTGATGCACCAGTATCAATTAAGACATAAGCTGGAAATTTGCACAAGTAGCAATTACCTGCCATAACATCATCTGGGGCTGCCTGTGCTTGCTCTTCGGTCAATGCAAACACTTTTGCTTGTTGCTTAGGAGGTTGGCTCACTGTCTGGCTTCCTCCTTGTCTATTTTGTTGCGGATTTTGAGGTTGATAAGATTGTACAGAAGAGGCTTGCCTTTCGGGTGCTGGCATTGTTCTTGCTGCTGCTGAATTCTGGAAATTCCCAGAATTACGTTGAGGACATATTCTTGCAAAATGTCCCGGCTGATTACAAATACGGCAGAGACCAGACACTCCTCTACATTGTTCTGTGGCATGTTTCCCTCCACACTTGGTACAATAATCGCCAGCTTGTTGTCCAGTTTGTATTTGTTTAAAATTGCTCTAGCTAGACGAACTGCTGGTTCCAGATCCTTTGAATTGTTTTCCTTTTCCTTTAAAGAAATTTTTCTTTTTCCCGCTACTGCTGCTTCCAGCATCAAAGCGAGGAGGTGGTGGAATCTGTGGGTTCTCTGCTGCTTTGGCTGCTGCTGGCACAAATTGTGCTCTTCGCTGCCTTAGTAATCCAGCTTCTGCTCATTTTGCTCGGTTCAACGCATCAGTAAAAGTATTTGGTCTTTTGGTATTTATCAAGGTAAATACATCTGGATTCAATCCATTAATGAATTGATCCGCTTGTGCTTCATCGTTCATAGCAACATGTGGCGCAAATTTCAGTAAACTCGTGAACTTGGCAACGTAATCCTCTATATTCAACTGCCCTTGTCGCAAGTTCGCAAATTCCGCTCCTTTATCCTTCCTATAAGAAACTGGGAAGAACCTTTGATAGAAAGCTGTTCGAAATACTGCCCACGTAATCACAGTACCCTGATTTTCAAGCGCTTTCTTTGTTGCTACCCACCAGCTTTTACCAACACCATGCAACTGGTGTATAATCAATTTCACCCGACGCTCATCAGTGTACTCAAGTGCTTCGAACAACTGCTCAATATCTTCTAACCAATTTTCACAATCAATAGCACTTTCTGTTCTGTCTGCCGATTCGTGGTTCTTTGAGGAGGCATATCTAGGAATCAAACAGACGTGTTTATCATTTCTCATCACACGATAACAAATCAATTTCAGTCCCTCCTCTGATTAGCATACATTAATGTACTGCTGCTCAAGAGATCGAGTGCTGATTCATACTTCACTCAATACATGCTGTTAATCACTTCCAACGCATGTATTTCTCATAGTTCTTTGGTATATTCTTACCATTTAGTCACAAAATCATGTGATATAAATTCAAAATCAGTAAGACATATACCACACAAGCATGCAATTCATCATAGGAAGAACTCGATCTACCCCACTCATCTAGTTCAAAGATCTCACTAATGTAGTAACGCTCTGATACCACCTGTTGTGAGGCTCTCTGCTCACAATTAATCTTCTAATCTTAATCAGTGGGTTAATAATGTAAACTAAACAAGTTTAACAATCTAATCTGGTTTATACATAACTAAAAAAAAATTTTTTTTAACCAGCAGAAGCGTAAATCAGCGGAAGCAACAAAGCAAAGTTTGTATCGAAAATCGTATGTATTTATACGAATGCTTCATGGTTCATAACGATTACAAACTAGGTTCACTAGTACACGCTTATGTTTTATATACAAAACCAGACTTGAGCAACCTACAACCAACTATCCAAACACCTAGACTATCAGCTGGTGTTTAGTCTTCCTGCTGCTGATCCAGCGTCTAGCTAGTTATCTCGTTACCCATGGTTGCTCCCCACTAGTTATTTCTTCCTGTTGTCATGCACACATACAAAACAAAACAACATCCGGATAAACTCCGGTGAGAATCATCTCAGTATAATCAGCAGTTACGAATAACAACATTAAAATGCATAACAGTTTATCAACTGTAAAACAAATGCAATGTAATGAAATGATTCTAGTTCTATTCTTCGATCTCAGAATTGATTCTATATCAGTTCGACGCCATTAAGATTCGTATCCGATCTTGACATGAATATTCATCTATCGAAACCATCTCCGGCTTCGAAAATCAGGCCAACTCAGTCCTGGGCATTAGAATCAATTCAATTTGCTTCAAGATGCAAACTCATGCAAATATAAAAGATCCACTACCTGTGATGGATCGACACACACATAACTCAAGTTCTTAAATCAAGAACAGTTCTAAATCAAGAACAGTAATCAAATATGTATGTGATTTCAGCGGAATACTCAAGAAATATCATTCTCGAGTAATCTAGTTCCTGACTCTTCTGTCAGATTATACCTTTGTTCCTCTGTTTTCAATTACTTCAATCAGTGTTCTTAAGCTCTGTTCCTTACTTCCGGAAATACTCGCAAGATCAAAGGTCGATAACTAAAATCAAGATGTTCTCAGCATTTCAAATTCACTCTTATTTATAGACAACGATCTCTGTATTTCTCGCAGCATTTCCAACTTATTCAATTCGAGTTCCAAGTGTCATGCTGAGTATTCAAACAAGATATACTCCCACCGCTTCGAAAGTGGATAACGATAAACAGATTCCTCAACTGCTGTTGATCGTCCTCAGTCGCTGTTTGAATATCATGTTCTTGGTCTTCAGCAGAAGCAACAACCAGCTGTTGTCGCAACCAGTCGCAATATGAATCCAGTCGCAACATTTCAAAACTCAAAACGATGTCGTTACAACTAATTCCAACGACGTTGTTACATGTCCTCAGCTGGTATCCTCCTTATTCAAAGAAACCAGCAGCTGGTCGCTTTCTTATTCCAACGGCTGATTTCGCAACAGTAGTCGAAACGGCATCGTATCAATATTTCCTATTTCATAATCAAAACGGTGTCGCATTGTTCTCTCGACTGGAGAACCAGCAGATACAACAATCTATCGACTGATTTCCAATCTTTCGGCTGGTTGCTAAACGACATCGTATCGAGGCTCATAATCATAAGTCAAAACGCCGTCGTATTATTCTTTCAGTTGGAACCATTTTCCCCTCGTCTGGTTTGCGTTTATTATCAAAACGACGACGTCGCACCTACGTCATCATCAATAACCAGCAGATACACATCAATAATCAGCAGGTACATAACCAGCAGATGCATAAGAAACTCTTGCTGCTGATTCTTCGTGCGTAACAGTAATCAACACGTGGCGCTCTCGCATTAACTCTTGTCTTCGCGCGTTTGCTTCTAGCTGAACCAAATAAATAACGCTTCACGCCTCAACTGAATTTCAAAATTCCACCAGTCGCGAGCTACAGTAACCTGCTGCTGATTTTATCAAATCGCTTCAATTGGTTACTTCGTCTGGTTCTCACATTTAGCATGTTTAACGATACACAGTTCTTTAATCCCCCAACACTTCCAGAAGAAATCCGAGCTCATAATCAAACTTCATCGAATTCTTAAATGTCAAAATTACTCCACTAATCCTCTTTTTAATGATTCTCGGCATTACACCAACATCAACACAAAACCTCCTCATGTTGGATCAATTAATTATATGAGCTTATATGTGAGATGTTATATATTGTGGGCTGTTTATGTGACACCCAAACCCAGCGGGGCCACGAGAAATGGGGTAAACAAAATTTTCGAATAAAAGAAGGACTAAAAGATAATTTGTTATAAGCTGCATCTCTTATAACTCAAAGGAAACGAAACTCGAGACCAAATTCGAAAGTTCAGCAGATACTCAAATATGCGCGCTACTGCTAAAAACTTTTGCGGAAAACAGGGTATTTCATATAACTTTGCAAATGCGGTTTACAACAGCTGTTATTTGAGATAAATATACAACCATTGCTACTGATTTAATACAGCACAACCTAACCAAAACAATATAACTATGACACGGAAAACGTAGGCCTTGGATAAACACAACGCCACACATCTGCTGATTCAAGTTCCACCTGCTGTTCCTCCATCAGCTGTCGTACCTGCACCATTTTAAAAGCTAGTGAGCCTAAAGGCTCAGCAAGTAAAATCTGAGTAGTAACAATTTCATAAAACGCAGGCAGACATCTGTACAAAGCATATGTTAAGGAACTTCAATATACAATATTGTTTTCATAAACATTTCAATGGCAGAAACAGGGGATGAAAGCCCAGCTTCTCATTCGTTTCAATTTCATTTTCTGTTGATCATGGCATATAAGTTCTATTTGGTCCGTGTTGCACTTTGATCAAAATGACTCCCGATATCAGTTTAGCATATAGCTCATATGAAAGGGCAATTGACATCTTGACAACTGCTCACCCTTCTCCTTGGTGACCTTAACTGTCTATGCCATAATCTAAAACATCTTTCGTTCCTTAACAATCTTTCTTTAAACATTTCTGTAAAACATCGGGTTCCATCATTTAAAACATTTGCTTCCCATTTTAAAACTTTACTGAGCATTGAATTCGACTGTGAAAGCGTATCGCTAAACTGGAACTAGTTGAAAGGAAACCAGTCGCAAGAAATAGTACCAGTCGCAAGACTAATACCTGCTGAAATGAAATGAAATACATCTGCTGGTGAACAGTACCAGTCGCAACGCATATGAATTCAGTCGCAAGACAAGAATCCAGTCGCAAGAATAAATATAAAAGAAAACGATGTCGTTGGAGTGATCAGCAGACGAATACAAAACTACCTGCTGATCTTTGCATAAAGTGAAACGATGTCGTTAAAACGATCAGCAGACGAAACACAAAACTACCTGCTGATATTTGTATTGAATGAAACGGTGTCGTTAGAACGATCAGCAGACGAAATACAAAACTACCTGCTGATATTTGTATAACTAAATGGAACGACGTCGTTAGCACATCAATCAGTCGCAAGGAAAAGTGCTAACACGATTATATAAGTGAATAGTACCAGTCGCAAGACTAATACCTGCTGGAATGAACAGTACTTGAAATTATAGCAACTGCTGAATTTAAAAGCACAATGCAGCTGCTGATTCCTTATCAAAGGAATGCAACTGCTGATACTAAATAAAGGAAGACGCATCTGCTGATGAACAGTCATCTGCTGAATATGCATCTGCTGAATTTTACGAAAGCACTTGAAATGTCTAAACAATGATTTCGCTACCAGCCGTTGCTTATTAAATCAGACTTTATACTGATTCAACTAACAACTACTGATTACAAAAATCATCAAATTTCGACATTTCAACTACTGGAAGAACATTCATAAACACTAAAACTACACAGCTGCTGAATCTTAACAAGTAGATACAGCTGCTGAATACATAACTCTTCATCTGTAATATCAAAACAACAACGATGCCATCAGTTGTTGCCTATCAAACCATACCAATGATTCGACCAGCAACTACCAATTACACAGTTATCCAATTCTAATATTACAGCTACATCAAGAAGAACTTTCTTAACATTTCTGGAAATGAATTCGAATCCTCAGTTCACATAAAACTTCATAAGCTTTCTGAAAAACATACTGGAAGCATTATAAATATCAAAACCATCATTTTCGAACCCATCTTTCTTTCCTTTTCATGTCTAAATCATTTCAAACATGAAATTTAAATATATCCATAACATACAGGCACGCAGATCCAATAAAACACAATATATGCTTCAAATGGTGTAGAAAAAGATCAGCTTTTACGTGCCTTGATTTGAAGCTTTGAAACCACAGCTAGTTCCTGCAGAATCCTCCCTTTTGAGCAACACACAAATTCTCTTGGAAATTTCTTTAAAGAACACTTTAAAACTTTTCTTTGCAAATGATACAAATCTTACTTTAGAAACAAGTATTTATATGAAAGGGATTAGTGGCAAGCTACTTGTGAAATCAAGCATGACACACTACTAAAAGTTAGTAAAATTCCCTCCATATTATTTTAATTTATAAAACACCAAACCCTTTTCAAAAGAAATCATTTTACCTCCTTAAAACATTTTACAATCCATTTCAAACCAACTTGTGCATTGCTCTTTGGAGTTACCTGCTGAAATCAGCTGCAGCGCAATCTTACCTGCTGAAATGAACAATTCAGCAGATACATGATAATTAAAAATTGCCAAAATGGCCCATATGATTTATGAAATGCATAAATATGGTCCTAAGGATTTTGGGGCGTTACAGTTTAATAAAGTTAAGCCCAAATTAAAGTGATCAACTAAAGTTTTGGATTATTGGACTTTAATGTATCTAATATGATATGGACCTTTTATGTGTAGAGCCTAAAGTATAATTTCTGTTTTAATGATGGGCTAAAACAGCAATTACAGGAGATAATTCAATGAAATTATCTATTTAATGGTATGGTCCCCAGATCTGGCGTATCACGTTCCATATTCTAAATCCCATTACTAGAATATATTTTGAGAGAAACAAAAGGGCTCTCACGAAGAACGCTCAGATCTGGAAGATCAACCAATCGTTCTCAAGAAATTCAGCACTATGGATTCAGGTACGCTTCCGCATTTGGTTATAGATTTAGTTTTCAGATCTGATGATTTGACATGATTATGATTTCTGGATTTATTCGTGAATCTTTAATTATTTACAACAAGTGGTATCAGAGCCATATTCATGTTAGATCATTGGATTTCAGTACAGTTTATTCGAATTTTGTTGCTTGAATCGAAATCAGAAATTTGTGATTCAGTTTGTATCAAAAATTCCGATGTTTTTCAGATCCAGGATTTAAAAAAAAAAAACTCGGAAATTCTATCCAGTTTTCAGGCCGCTGGAAATCAGGCAAATCGGCCGTCCTCTGGCCACCGTCTGACGACGGGGGTTGAGGTTAAATATTGCCCGTAGTCCGACGCCCCTTTCCCCTAAGTTTATTGACCGGAAACCACAGCAATTTGGTCGGAATTTGTCGCTGAAGGTTGCGCACGGTATTTTCGCGAGCGACGATTTTCAGGCCAAAATTCAGGCTGCTCCGTCGACGATCTGGAACGGCTAAGGTATGGTGGTGGTCGTCGTTTTGTGCACTACCATCTGCCGACGTCAATTCGGTCGGAGGATCGACGTGGGTGACGGCGGCGGCGGTTTTCCGAAATGGGTAGGGTTAGGGTTTCGGGTTTATTAAAAAAAAATTTTTTTTTAGAGATCCGAAATTTCAGTATATGGATTTTATTTTTTGTCTACAGTTTTTTCTGTTGTAATTGCCTTATTTTGGTAATTTTGGTGACATGATAAAGATTATATTCAATATATTCAAATAATGATATGGTATATCATATATATTTTAAAATGAATTAATTAAAACAATGACGTCACCAAAGTGACATCTCTTGTGAAAATTATTTTATTTTAAAGTATAAAATGTTATATGTGTAATTTGATTGAACATTAATCGGCCCAAAGGAAGATTAATATTTGATTGACTGCACATATGCTTGTGGTGATGAACATGTGGT
Organism: Dorcoceras hygrometricum; assembly: GCA_001598015.1. Lineage (NCBI taxonomy): Eukaryota > Viridiplantae > Streptophyta > Magnoliopsida > Lamiales > Gesneriaceae > Dorcoceras > Dorcoceras hygrometricum. The sequence continues at coordinate 10,790 of KV007875.1, forward strand.
AGTTATTCGGTTATTTTATGTGAATAATAATTCGGCAAAAGGAAGATTATTATTTGACATGATATTTACTATCAGTGTTTGATTGCTACACCAGAATATCTTTTGCAAGTTAATAATTTTGTCCAAAGATAAAATATTAATGGAGCGCATGATATTCTGTTATGGGATTTACATTATTTGAATTTATTGATTATTTTATATGGATAATTTTGGACATGTATTATAGTATTGTTTTGTTCTCTGTTCAGATTTAATTCCTGCTAATATCAGTGCCAACATCAATTAAATTCCTTTGTTAAATGGCTCAAACTTCAAATCCTGGCAAGAGAATCTTCTTATAGTTCTCGGAGTCATGGATCTGGACCTTGCGATAAGGGTTGACTGTCCTTCCACCCCTACTGATAAGAGTACTTCTGATGAAAAGAAGGAGTTTGAAAGGTGGGAGAGGTCGAATCGCATGTGTCTAATGATTATGAAGAAAGTCATTCCAGAAACCTTTCGGGGCACGATGTCTGAAATTGGTACACTTTTGACAAATCTGATTTCAATGAGGTATAAGGGTAAAGGCAATATACGGGAATACATTATGGAAATGTCTCATCTTGCTTCAAGATTGAAAGCACTTAAGTTTGAACTCTCTGAGGACTTGCTAGTGCATTTGGTTCTGATATCTCTTCCAACACAGTTTAATCAGTTTAAAGTGAGCTATAATTGTTAGAAAGAGACTTGATCTCTGAATGAGCTCATATCACACTGTGTTCAGGAAGAAGAAAGGTTGAAGCAAGACAAGACAGAAGGTGCTCATTTGGCTTCTGCCCCTAAGGTGAAGGATAAAGGAAAGAAAAGAAAGAATAAGGAGGCTGCAGTTACAGCACCTCAAAAGAAATAAACAGTGTCAGTTTAAAGTGAGCTATAATTGTTAGAAAGAGACTTGATCTCTGAATGAGCTCATATCACACTGTGTTCAGGAAGAAGAAAGGTTGAAGCAAGACAAGACAGAAGGTGCTCATTTGGCTTCTGCCCCTAAGGTGAAGGATAAAGGAAAGAAAAGAAAGAATAAGGAGGCTGCAGTTACAGCACCTCAAAAGAAATAAACAGTGAACCCCGGTGATACTCAGAGTTCTGGTTGTTTCTTTTGTGGTGGTGAAGGGCATATGAAGAAGCAATGCAAAAATTATCACGCTTTGCGTGCTAAAAAAGGTATGCTTCTTAATATGGTTTGTTCTGAGGTTAATTTAACTTCAGTGCCTAGACACATGTGGTGGATAGATTCTGGTGCTACTACTCACATCAGTGTGTCTATGCAGGGTTGCCTGGATTTCCGAAAACCAAGTGATGCTGAAAGATTCATCTATGTTGGTGATAGCAAGAAAGTTCAAGTTGAAGCAATTGGAAAATTTAGATTATTGTTAAAAACTGAAATGTATTTGGATCTTTTTGAAAAATTTATTGTACCGTATTTCAGACGGAATTTGATTTCTATTTCTGCATTGGACAAATATGGTTTTTCTTGTTCATTTGGAAATGGGATATTTAGTTTGTTTCGTGATTCAAATTTGGTTGGTTCTGGTTTTTTATCAAATAATGATAATCTATATTCATTGGATATTATTGCTTCTTTTAATGAAACCCTGCATGTTAGTCACGGCACTAAAAGAATATTAACCAATGAGAATTCAGTTGCATTATGGCACAAGAGATTGGGACATATCTCTATACAGAGAATACAGAGACTTGTGTCAGATGAAATTCTCGAGCCTTTAGATTTCACAACTTCTAATATTTGTGTAAATTGTATAAAAGGCAAACAGACCAACAAAAGGAGATTTGAAGCCAACAAGACATCGGACGTCTTGGAACTTATACATACTGATATTTGTTGACCATTCCCTTCGGCTTCTTGGAATGGTCAACAGTATTTTATAACGTTCATAGACGATTTTTCGAGATATGGTTTCATTTATCTCATTCATGAAAAGGCACAGTCATTGGATGTGTTCAAAAATTATAAAGCTGAAGTTGAGAACCAACTCAACAAAAGAATTAAAAGCGTCAGATCTGACCGTGGTGGTGAATACTATGGTCGATATGACGGTTCAGGTGAACAACGTCCAGGACCTTTTGCTAAATTCCTAGAGGAATGCGGTATCGTCCCACAGTACACCATGCCGGGCTCGCCCACTATGAATGGTGTTGCTCAGAGATGAAACAGGACGCTTAAGGACATGGTAAGGAGTATGATTGCTCATTCTACTTTACCAGAATCACTCTGGGGAGAAGCACTAAAAACTGCAGCGTATATCCTTAACAGGGTTCCGACTAAAGCAACTACTAAAACCCCTTATGAACTTTGGACAGGCAAGAAGCCTAGTTTGAAGCATTTGCACGTTTTGGGGGTGTCCAGCTGAGGCAAGGCCTTATAAGCCTAATGAAAAGAAGCTGGACTCTAGGACAGTCAGTTGTTATTTTATCGGATACTCTGAAAGATCTAGGCGGTACAAATTTTATGATCCCAAAAAAAAGTCAATTTTTGAGTCGGGAAATGCCCGGTTCTTTGAGGATGCCGAGTTTGCGGGAGGAGTTCAGGTTCGAGATATTGTCTTTGAAGAGAAATATGTCAATATTGTTGGCGAAAGTGGCGGATCCGGATCCCGTTTCCCGGGGCACAGCGGAAGTTTAAAATTTTTGCACCGGGAAATCGTTCAATACATCAAAACAATATAATAAACCATACATAGGATGTTTATCGATTGTTACCTTGCTGGCATCTAGGCGCCTGGCTCCGACCAGTTTCACAGGAAACCGGCACTTCAAAAGGTAGGTGGCGGTAGATCGTCTAATAAGGTCCACGACCAGAAGCACGAATCCTTCGTCAGCCTGCACTAGAAGGACTGACGAATTCGGCACGAACGGAATCTCCTCGACGATCGGAGCAAGTCCGATAGCAAGGGGCGGCGGCACGTGGCCGGAGACGGGCGGCGCGTGAGACGGCGGCCGAGGGAGAAGGGAATATGAGATGGGGAGGCGGCTATGGAGAGCTAGGGTTGTGTCTTGTTTGTGTAGCCCTAGGTCTAGCATAAGTAGACCAATGATAGGCTTTCGCTAGCCCAATGGGCCTGGGGCGGGCCCAGGTCCATATGAACATTCGTTTCAACCGAACCACAGTGGCTTCATCACAATTCCGATCGACGATCAGATCAGACCGATCGACTCAGTTTCCAAAACTGAATATTATGATGCGAAAACAATTTTTCAGACCACCTAGTCCAAAATTACAGTTTAGCCTCTCAACTTTGGGAAATCGCAATTTGACCCCTGTTGACTTTTGGGAAGTCGCACTCCCTAAATTCCTCCTCCTATGCTCAACACATTGAGCTCAGTTTCCATGCGGGAATCGTGAATCCAGTAC
>KV007878.1:79280-112095 GCA_001598015.1 Dorcoceras hygrometricum
TTTGTTTATGTGTTAACTGGGATTATTTTGAGTATGATAGTATTTTAAATTATGTTTTCTTCGTCAGGCCAAAAGCAAAAATTTTTAGCCACTTTTTAAGTGCTTCCGCTATGTTTTGACTCTGTGTTGTGCACGAGGCCTGACACCACAAACTCCTCACCATACAAGTAGTGACGCTAGATCTTCAAGGCAAACACAATCGCTGCCAACTCCAAATCATGAATGGGGTATCTTGTCTTGTGGGGCATCCAAACAAGTGGTATCAGAGCAGGTTGTTCTTGAATAGTGCATCTTCTTTTCGAAAAAAGTTTTAAACAGCTTTAAAATCATGTCTGCTCTGATGTTCGAAGGCCTGTCCTTGCTACAAAATTTTAAAATTTTCAAAACTCATTGCATATTGATAGGGGGAGGAATATCTATTGTATTACAGAGCAAAATCTCGAAAGGAAACAGCGGCAACATCTCTTCTGACGAGCTGATAGATTGCGTGAGGTCAGTGGACGCCAAGATCTCTAGGGCTGGGCGAGGCTAAGCCTTACGGAAAAATAGAAGAGATTCTGTGAATTGAATCATCTATTGCTCCTCTGATTCAAATGAATGAGAACTTTTGAGTAGCATAGATTCTGTTTTCAAAATCTCTTGCATGCATAATGTTTTCGACAAACTGTCTTCCTGTGCATAATATTTTTATTTCAAAAATAAAAATTCCCCATGATCTGTTGAGGGGGATTTTTAAGGAGGAGACAAGATTTCAAACTCTTTTTGATTCCCACAAAAAAGGGGAGAAATAATTTCAAGCATAAAGATACCTGCATATGTTTATTTAGGTTTTGTGTAAATAAAAAAGGCGGAGATTGTTGGATTTGTGTTTACAGATCATAATCTTAATTTTTATTAACACAAAACCTGCTATTATTTTACTAACGATTTAACTGAAGTGTGCAGGTTGAGCTGAAACATACAGACGCGATTTCGGAGGCCTTAACAAAGGAATTTGGCCAAAAAGCAGCTTACGTCACGACATTGTGGTGAGTCTTACTCGTTGGGCCGTTTCGGAGGGGGTAGCACTCGTCTCATGCGAAAATATGCAAGTTCATCCCGAACCTTGCATATTTTCATACTTGGTTCCCCAGCCGGATAATTAACCTGCAACGGAAGCAAGCTAGATGAAAGCATTGTAGCAGCCTAGCAGCAAGCTAGAAAAAAGCACTGATAGCAGAATTGTGGATTAGTCCAAGTTGGAACAGTAAGGGGACGCTCGAGCTGGTCTATCAGAGGACAATTTAGCTGTAACAATAAGGGGACGCTCGAGATGAATCAACAATTGAAGATTAGCAAGGTAATCCAAAGCTGGAACAGTGCCAAGATGGTTCAGCATAGGAGATCCAAGCTGATCAAGTAGTTCTACGTAGAAGAAGAGCTGAGTTACGAAGAGCAGAATTAGCTTAGAGCAGTTGTGGTCAAGAGAAGCTCAGAACGAAAAGCAGATAAGAAGTGAACAGAACCAGCTGGTAGAGACCATCTCAGAGACCATCTGGGTGAGATCATCAACCATCTCAGAGAACAGAAACCACCTCAGATACAAATTGAGAATATACGAGGAATGGTTTAATCAAGTTCAAATTTATTTGCTGCAACGTCTACATCAAGACAGAGCTCAATTTAAGAAAAGGTTGCATCACATTAAATGAAGAGAGCTGAAGTCTACAAAGCCTGCAATTGCATTAAATGCAAAAGGACACAAGGTACAACACTGTCAGAACTTTACAGAAGCCTTTACAATGTCTACACCTTTGTGTCCAATGAATAGAATTGCACAAGAAGCTATATCAAGAGCAGAAGCTGGCAGCAGTAAAGAGGGTGTGCACAAGAGCAGAATGAAAACAAAACAGTGAGTGATGCACAAAGAAGAGAAGGGAAGACAACGAATTATTAGCTTTGTAGAAGCACTTCTCAGTGTGTGAGAAAACAAGAGAGAGTGAGCTTACACTGTTTATTTCTCACACACAGATTCACTCACATATGAGAGCAGTGAACTTAACAGAATAGTTGAGTGAATCATAAACACAAATCATTGTGTTGTCTTTCGCTCCGAGATGATAAAGAAGTGTGTGTAGTCTTTCTCACTGAGGCGTAAATGATGCAATCAAAGCTATACGACGGGATCCATTAGCATTGCCCTCGGGACCAATCACAAGAGGACGCAGCAAGAAGTTCAAAGAAGCTCTTCACGGACTCGTCTTGAGCACCCAAGAAATATTTAAAGAAGAGGGGAATCCTGCACATGAAAAGCTAGTTGGAGGGTTAAGAGATTATATTATCAATATTATTCAAGTCCAAGACTAGCAAATGAAGGATGGGCAAAAGACAAGTACATGCATGTGCTGCATGTATAGGACATTTGGTTTCACATGCACAAGACATTTGGTTTGTTTTGGCTTTTAATTACTTTCCTTATAAAGAGGGATTCTAGGAGATTGAGTCTTCCATGACTAGGAGATTTGTTTCCTTATAAAGAGGGATTCTAGGTGTTAGGACAATATTTATAAGTTTTGGTGATAACAAAAATAAGACAAGTTGCTATTGGACAATCGGTTGTCGCAGGAGTATTTTTATCTACAGTAGCGAATTCAGCAGTTGGGGTATTCAAGTGGTAATTCAGCAGTTGGTATGCTTTCAGTGGTTGATTCGTATTCAGAGAGATTCAGCAGATACTTCATTGAAGATCAATCAGCAGATGTTGTTGTCTCGATCAGCAGATACCGATTTGAGTTTCAGCGTGTTTTGCTAAGAAGTGTAAACGACAGCGTTTTGATAAGTTGGAACGACGTCGTGAAATGCACAGTTTCGTATCAGCAGATGAAGTAATCAGCAGAAGCTTTCTTGAAGAGATCAGCAGTTGGTTAAGTCTATTTGTTGAAAGTTGCAACGACAGCGTTTGATTAAGTTGCAACGACAGCGTTTGGTTAAGTTGGAACGACAGCGTTTTGATTGATTCAGCAGAAGCGTTCCTTAGAGATTTCAGCAGTTAGCTACATGTTGTTATCCAGCAGATGCTTTACAAAGATAGCAAAACGGCGTCACTTAAATAAGTTGACACGACATCGTTTTATTGCTAAAGGAATCAGCAGATGGAAAAACGCGTATGCATATCAGCAGGTGAATTCTTCCAAGCGTTTTTCCAGTGGAAGTTATTAACATCGACGATGAAGATAGTGCTGGTTACCAAACTTATTTCAGGCGCAAGTTCAAAGTGATTCAAATACGATCGTTTGCTCATAAGGAAAAGATTTGTTGGATCTTACAGTTGCCTGGAATGAAGGAGACAAGTTAGGTACTATTTTGGGCAAATAGTACAGTGTACAGAGGCCGTTTCTCCATGCTTGCACATAAATGGAATGAAGACAAATTGGCTCTGTGAATGAGCAGTTTACCTTGTAGTGGAGCAGGAATTACGGTGTACGATTTTGGCAGTAATTCAAACGAGATTCATTTCCTTTGGAGAATTAATATGACCGTTGCAGTCGAAGCCTATAAATATCAGCACCGGTGTTGAAGAAGACACACTTCGCTAATCATCTATTGCTGTAACGCTGCCAAAATCTATACAGAGCTTTCACTTCGTTGATATCTTCAAAAAGCTCAAAGACTCGAAGAACTTATCGTTTGATCTTCATTAGAAAAACATTCGAGTCAATCTTCTGGTTATTCATTGTTGATACCAGAAGATATTTACAGTCTCTAAATTCGTGTTCTCATTGATATATTTGATAGAGTCTGTAAACGAACTGTCTATTCAAAGAAGTTCGTAAAACGTTCAAAGCATTGTAAAAACCAGCAACGAAGTCTGCGTGAAGTGTTGTAAAGCGCTAGGAGTTCTCGTAGCTGCGGGTTACGGGATCGGGTGATTGTAGAAAGGCTACTCTAATCAAAGTCTTTTAGTGCTACCTTCCGAGGAGGAAGAAGGGGAGACGTAGGATATTGATATCCGAACTTCCAGAAACAAACTCTTGACTCTATCTCTTACTTACGCATTTATTTTGTGTTGCGCATTGTTCATTGTTCACAAACCAATCAGCCTTATTCCGCACATATTTTGTTGGCTGAGAAGTTTGCATAAAACTGAGATCCAAACATTTTAAAAGAGTTTTGAAATAGAAAAATCGAAGGAGTTCATTCAACCCCCCCCCCTTCTGAACTCCTATTTGCTTAGTGATCCTATTTCCGGGACCATCAAAATTTATCAAATAATTGGTCCTGAACAATAAAATCATCATTCAAAATATTCATACTCAAAATAGGATTTACTCTGAATCCAAACATCAAACGGGTAATCAAATAACTCACTACAACAGATCCCCACATACATAGAAACTCAGGGCATCCCCTGGTTCGATATATAATGTAAATAAACTGGGACTCAACCAAACGGGGATCTACTAGCTGGAGTTCCACTCTGCTCAGCCAGATTACCTGCACCTCCTGCTGTTAGAGTAGATGCCCAACTAGCCAACTTGTGGCGTGTGGGTTTTCATTGACTCTTGTACAAACGATCTTTATATATGATATTCGCATTCTTTTAATATGGCATTCTTTACTTTCATTATGTGTGTAATGATTTACAATTGTGTTGAGTAAAGACCTAGATTACACTAAAGCGTATGTTAGATGTGATAGTGGGTATGACGGCTATCATGAAACACATCTAATAGTCGCTGTGTATTCTAAACATGTTCCTAGTCGATTGGGCCGTCAAAATGAGGATAGGGATATATGGATTGAAAGGACCGTACTGTACGCTAACCACGACCGACTGGTTCTTGCAGGCACTATCAGTGATACCTAGGGGATCATGGGGCGATGTTGCTAGACGCTTTACCATGATCCGATGGGCAGGTCCGGAATTGTGATTCCGGAGTCACAATGGTTGTGGGCCCACGGCTAGCTGTATCCCTGAACCATTGAGGGTCACACAAGTACTGGATTCGAAACTCCCACACGGATACTCAGCTCAATGTGTTGAGCACGAGAAGAGGTTTTCGGGAAGTACGACTTCCTAAAAGTCAACAGGGGTCAAACCGGGATTTGACTCTGTTGAGGGGCAAAACGGTCATTTTGCTATTAGGGTTTGATGATCTGAAAAATGTTTTTCACATCATAACATTCAGTTTTGGAAACTGAGTCGATCGGTCCGATCTGATCGGCGATCGGAGTTACGATGAAGTCGCAGCGATTGATATCGTCATTTGGACCCGGGCCCGTTGGACCGGCCCAAGTCCAATTTTAAGTCTATTTAATTAGACTAATTGACTTCATTGACAACATATAACTCTACACATTACACTCCAAAACCCTAAGTGTGCGCCACCCTCTCCTCCCTCGATCACGCCGCCGCCGTCGCCGCCGCCGCCCAACTTCGCCGGAATTTCGTTCCGGCCTAGTTTTTCGTGGAGAATCCGATCGTGCTGATCTCGTCAGGACTTCTAGTGCAGTCTGACGAAGGAGTCTCGAATCTGGTCGTGGACCGGATTGACGTAACTACCGCAATCAACCGAGAAGCGCCGGGTTCTTGAAACACCGATTGGAGCCAGGCACAAGTGCCAGCGAGGTAACACGCCTGAAACACCCTATGTATGTTGATACATGTAGAACTGTTCATCGTATTGATCGCCTCCCGGTTTCTATAATTTTTGTTCTTCCGCTGCCTGACCGGGGGCGGATCCGGATCCCCAACACCTGCAATGGGCAACGCAGACCCAAGAAATACAAAAGCAGGAAAAGAAATACGAGGTCAAACCTCAGTACGAAGAGCACTAAGACAACATCAAATCATAAACATGCAATATCTCAAAACATGAAATGCATGAGGGCTGTCAAAGAATCGGTCAATCTAGGCCAACAAGTTAGCTGGCAAATCAGGTGAGCCTCTATACCACGCACAGCCAATCAGCCGGTGGAAATCATCGGTCCGTGATATTCAGGGCTGGCCACTCAATTACCCATCATAGCTCAGTGGTATTCAGACACGACGAGTCAGTCGGTTACCACTCCGATGATAGCGTTGGATCTTTCAGGCACGACACATCTGTCTGCCGATCACAACGTGGCTCAATTCTGTAATCAATCAATCATCAGGCTCAATATGTATGCATGAATGCCATGAAATTCAAATCTGATTTCAACATGCATAACTTACGTAAACAGAGAACATAAATCAGATAATGAGCCACATCTGTTCACATAAAACACAGAATTCATAGAACACAATTCGTGCCTCAAAATACTGACACGCTTATGCCCAAAGCTGTTAACAGAAGCTCAATTCGTACCTCAAATCTCCAATTCTAACTCAACAGATCTCACCAGGGCACGGCAACCTCAGTCTGCTCAAATCTGCTTCCTCGCTGGTCTCGACAAACACATCAGGAACTGCCTGGGAACTCAAATCTGTAAAGGCGTCTTATAATTCAGCTCAAATCTGAACTCCTATAGTTTACTGCCTAGGTCAAAAACTCAAATCTGGTTTGACCACTCTACGCAGGCTCAACTAGCTAGAATCAAGCTTAAAACTAGTCGAAATCACTTACCCAGAAGCCCAGAAGAACTGAAGAACACTCGGGCCTAGCTTCGGAAAAATCTTCGAACACTGCAAATCCTTCGCGCTCCACCTACGCGTCGATCTACATCTCCAGACGGGTATAAATCGAAAGAACTAAGCAAGACGAGCTCAGCGCCACCAGTCGAGCTCCAAACAACGACGGAAATCGACGGAAATACGGAGAAATAGTGCTCGATGACAGTAAGGTTTTCGGGGAAGACGATAGGGAAATATCGAGTTCGAAATACTCTAAGTGTTAATCAACGCTTGCATTTGAATCCACGAGTCAAAGTCTACAGTGAAAATAGATCACCAACCTATTCAGATCTCAACAAAAGATCCTAGCACTAAGGCACGAGTCCTCAAATCTGAATCCAACGCTAACTCAAATCTGGCCTTAGCGCTACAGCTAACGCGCTACTAAACATTACGGCGTCGCATAAGGGTTTCCCGCTAACACTAGCAAAACGACGTCGCACTGGCTAAATAGATCCCAGCACTCAGATCTGTTCACGCTCACTCGGATCTGAATAACGCTAACAACACTGGTCAACCCAGCAACGTTGACTAACACGTGGCATCTCCTCTATAACTCTCACATCTGCGTTCGCTCGCTACACAGATATCACCCGCTAGTGCCACATCTGAGTACTCAGATCTGAATACTCACTGGAATCAAATCCCGATAGCAAAACTCAACAAATCAACTCCAAATTCGACGCAGATTTCACCTGATAGAACCAAGCGACCCAAACCTGATCAGCTCTAGGTCAAATCCGAAAATCACCAACCAAATTCGACAAAACTTCTAAAATCTCAAATTCGAAAATCACGACTCCCGTGACTAATCCTTAACCAAATCTGGTTAATCACTAATTACCGAATATCAGACCTCACATTCTCCCCACCTTAAGAGATTTTGTCCTCAAAATCAAAGGCAATCACAGGGCAGAAAAACAACAAACACTAAAACTAACCAACACAACTCCACTGTCAAAGCTCAAACAGATGAGGCCACTCTTGTCTCATCTTCTCTTCCACTTCCCAAGTAGCTTCTTCTCGGCCATGCTTACTCCATTGAACCATCACCAACGGAATTATCTTATTCCTCAATTGCTTCTCCTTCCTATCCAGAATCTGCACTAGATATTCCACATAGCTCAAGGCAGAATCAAGCTCAACTTCATCAGTCCTAAACACAAGGGATGGATCTGGCTCATACTTTCTTAACATTGAGACATGAAAAACATCATGTATCACTGCTAACTCATCAGGAAGCTGCAATCTATAAGCCAATTGTCCAATACTCTCAACAATCTCAAAAGGATCAACAAATCTGGGAGCTAACTTGCCCTTGAATCTAAACCTCATCACGCTCTTGAAAGGAGAAATCTTGAGAAATACTCGATCACGAACCTCAAAATTCAACGGTCGGCGTCTTCTGTTAGCATAGCTAGTGAAGAGATCTTGTGCAGCTTTCATTCTACTTCGGATTAACGAAATCTGATACTCATATGCTGCACAAATTCAGGGGTCGAAAGCTGCTTCTCACCAACTTCTTCCCAACAGATCGGAGATCTACACTTAAATTCAACGGTCGGCGTCTTCTGTTAGCATAGCTAGTGAAGAGATCTTGTGCAGCTTTCATTCTACTTCGGATTAACGAAATCTGATACTCATATGCTGCACAAATTCAGGGGTCGAAAGCTGCTTCTCACCAACTTCTTCCCAACAGATCGGAGATCTACACTTACAACCATACAACGCTTCAAATGGAGCCATCCCGATAGATACTCGATAGCTGTTGTTATAAGAAAACTCAACCAAGGATAAGGAATCCTGCCAGCCACCATTGAAATCCATCACAATTGCTCGCAGCATATCTTCTAAAGTTTGAATGGTTCTCTCAGATTGGCCATCAGTCTGAGGGTGATAAGCTATACTCATCGCCAATCTTGAGCACATAGCTGCTTGCAAACTCTTCCAAAATCGAGATGTGAACCTTGGATCTATATTAGACACTATCGAAATAGGCACTCCATGCAATCTAACCGCATGGTCGATGTACAGTCTCGCTATTATCTTCATCGAACACCTCAAATCATAGGGAATGAAATGGGCCGACTTCGAGAGTCTATCAATAACCACCCAAATCACATCGCATCCCCTACTCGATCGAGGTAAATGAGTCACAAAGTCCATGGTGATGTGCTCCCTATTCCACTGGGGCACTTTTAAACCTTGCAACAATCCACCAGGTCTCCTTCTCTCGGCCTTGACCTGCTGACAGTTTAAACATCGAACAACAAAACCACAAAAACATCTTTCTCTCGCCCGAATGTACACTATATCGACTGCAATGGGCTTCATTCATAATAGTCTCTTTCAAGTCAACCAGGTTAGGAACCACCAATCTTCCTCGAAATCTCAAACACCCATCAGAAGCAACAGTAAAATCATCAGACTGACCGTTCTGAGCCTTAATATTCAATTCATGGATATAAGGATCAGTCCTCTGTGCCTCCCTGATGTCAATCATAATCTGTGGTTCATCCTGAATAGCAGAAACTACGAAATACTGATAACTTGACTGGAATCGCCAACCAGAAGTACCCAACTGCTCGTGTAATTTTGAGATACTCAAAGATGTTAACATCGTAGGCTGGGCTTTCCTACTCAACGCATCGGCTACTAAATTCATCCGCCCAGGCTGATATTGTATCTCGCAATCGAAATCCTTGAGTAACTCCATCCAACGACACTGTCTCATATTCATATCTGACTGAGTGAAGATATACTTCAAACTCTTGTGGTCGGTGTACACCAAAAACTCCTCACCATACAAGTAGTGACGCCAGATCTTCAAGGCAAACACAATCGCTGCCAACTCCAAATCATGAACGAGGTATCTTGTCTCGTGGGGCTTCAACTGTCGAGACGCATACGCAATCACATACCCGTTCTGCATCAAAACACATCCCAATCCACTCAAAGACTCATCGGAGCAAAAAAAAAACCTCCAGATCCAGAGGGTAAAGCCAACATAGGAGCAGTAGTCAACTTCTCCTTAAGTGTCTGGAAACTCGACTCGCATTCACCTGTCCAAACAAATCTTCCTATCATTCTGGGTCAACTGAGTCATCGGCCTTGCTATCAAAGAGAACTTCTCAATAAAACGCCTATAATATCCGGTCAAACCCAAGAAACTACGGATCTCCGAAACATGCCTAGGTCGCTCCAAGTTAATAACTGCTTCGACCTTACTAGGATCCACAGAAATCCCTTGTGCAGAGATGACATGACCCAAAAAGATCACTCTATCCAGCCAAAATTCACACTTGCTGAACTTGGCATACAACTGCGAGTCTCTCAACATCTGCAATCCTTATCTCAGATGCTCCTTATGCTCTCTAAAACTCCTCGAATACACTAAGATGTCATCTATGAAGACAATCATGAATCGATCGATATACTCGCTGAAGACGCGATTCATCAAATCCATGAAAACAACAGGGGCATTCGTCAACCCAAACGGCATCACAAGAAACTCATAATGCCAGTTTCTTGTCCGAAAAACTGTCTTCACTACATCAGCGTCTCTAATTCGCAACTGGTGATAGCCAGAGCGCAAACCAATATTCAAGTATACGGTCGATCCTTGAAACTGATCGAACAAGTCATCAATCCTCGGCAAAGGATACTTGTTCTTCACCGTCGCTTTGTTCAACTGTCAAAAATCTACACACATCCTCATAGATCCATCTTTCTTCTTCACAAACAGAATCGGAGCTCCCAAAGGCGACATACTTGGTCTGATGAAGCCTTTCTCCAGAAGATCTCTCAACTGATCCTTGAGTTCTTTCAGCTCAGCTGGAGCCAACCGATACGGAGCTCTAGAAATCGGGGCTGTCCTTGGCACCAACTCTATACTAAAATCGATCTCTCGTCTCGGAGGGAATCCCGGAATCTCAGAAACACATCTGGGAACTCTTGAATGATTGGAATATCGCTCAACTCCAATCGCGACTCTTGGGAAACATCAAGCGCATAGATCATAAATCCAGCGTTACCTATCGACAACAGGCTAAAAATCTCCATGGCGGACACCAGTGGAATCTTCAAGCGCGAATCATCACCGTAGAAATCCCACTTATCTCCCGACTCGGGGTGAAATCTCACCACACCATGGAAACACTCCACAGACGCTCTATGCTCAGACAGCACATCCATACCCAAGATGCAGTCAAAGTCCCTCATCTCCAAAGAGATCAAATTCGCCACTACTACATTCTGATCAAACGAATCACACAATCCACCACAATCTCACGGGATATCAACCATACACCAGCAGGAGTAGACACAGATACAACATCACACAGTGGGGTAACTCTCAACCCACACTCATATCAACCATACACCAGCAGGAGTAGACACAGATACAACATCACACAGTGGGGTAACTCTCAACCCACACTCATGCACAAACCATGCAGAAACAAAGGAGTGTGATGCTCCTGTATCAAATAAAAATCTCGTAGAAAAATCAAATATAGAGCACATACCTGTGATAACTCCTAGTTGTGATAACTCCACTAGGTATCTCATCAGCCTGCTCCCTCGACAAGGCATTCACATGGGCCTACTGTGGTCCCGAAAACTGAGGTCTCGAAGGTCCTCCAAACCTAGACGGTTCACGGGGTTGGAATCCAGATCGTTGGGTCGGGGCAGGAGGTTGTGGCCTCTGCGAAGAACCACCAGCTGAACCTGGTTGCGAAGGAACCGAAGACTGTCCCTTCAACAAAGGACACACTCTCAGAAAGTGTCTAGGCTGCCCATAGTTGTGGCAAGTCCCCTGAACTCCACGGCACTGCGAAGTCATGTGCTTACCACCACACTGTCCACAAGACACTCCTCCTGAACCACTGCCACCGGAGCTCACAGAACCAGAGGAACTAGAATTCGAATTTCTCTTAAACTTATTTCCACGAGGGCTGAACCTCTGATGGTTCGATTGCGGCGAAGTCTGAGGAGATTGAGAAGTATGCGTCCCTTTAGGCACAGTATAGTAACCTTGTCCAGCTGTCATCGGAACCTGCGTCGGTGCATCCAAAAAACTCTCCTCGATGTCACTGCTCGATTCACAGCCTCAGCATACGTTGATGGGGCTCCAGCCAACACCAACTGAAACAACTCTGGCTTCAATCCCTTAATAAAATTGTTCCTCTTCATTTTCTCCTAGCTGGCAACGTGAGGTACATACGCCAGAAGTGAGGAAAACTATCTAGCATACTCAGCAACCTTCAAATTTCCTTGCTTTAGGTTGTCGAACTCCCTCTCTCGGTTAATGAAGTACGACTCTGGGGTATACTCCTGTCAAAACGCGGCACATAAGCTCTCCCAGGAAACCAAGACTCCAGTCTCTCTCATCACACTGGAAGTACCCTTCCACCAACGTTGAGCATGCTCCCTCAACTGCAAAACGGCCAACTTCAGTATCCGCTCCGTGGTGTACTCCAAAGTATCGAACAAGTCCTCCATGTGCTCAAACCAGCCTTCAGCCGAAAACCACCCTCGGCGCCAGTGAACGTAGGGGGATTCGTTCTCTGGAACCTAGCCAACACTAGCTCCATCTCACCTATCTATCTCGTTACATTCTCCACCTCTGCCTGTCTCTCTCTACGGTGCAAAGGTATACTCTGCTGAACATCCTCGTCACTCTCCGAGGCCCTAGACTCCTCAGCGGTACTTCTAGCAGTCCTACCTCTACCTCTCCTCGGCGGCATCTCTAAAAGACACTCAGGGTAAGGACTAACAGTAGATAAATCACAGAGGCATGTAAAATAATCACATAAGCCAAAGAGTCAATCAAAATCAAATCTAAACTCTGTGCGTAGACTCAAGTGTGATAGAAAAGAAATGAACTTATCCCAGTTTAAGCTCTGATACCAAAAATGTCAGGCCTCATGCTAATCAACAAAGATTAACGGCACAATTAAGCACATAATCGCGGAAGCATAAAATAGGGCTTAAAATTTTGTCAAATAATTGGGCCTGAACAATAAATCATCATTCAAAATATTCATACTCCAAATAGGATTTACTATGAATCCAAACATCAAACGGGTAATCAAATAACTCACTACAACAGATCCCCACATACATAGAAACTCAAGGCATCCCTTGGTTCGATATATAATGTAAATAAACTGGGACTCAACCAAACGGGGATATACTAGCTGGAGTTCAACTCTGCTCAGCCAGATTACCTGCCCCTCCTGCAATGGGCAACTCAGACCCAAGGAATCAAACGGGTAATCAAATAACTCACTACAACAGATCCCCACATACATAGAAACTCAAGGCATCCCTTGGTTCGATATATAATGTAAATAAACTGGGACTCAACCAAACGGGGATATACTAGCTGGAGTTCAACTTCTGCTCAGCCAGATTACCTGCCCCTCCTGCAATGGGCAACTCAGACCCAAGGAATACAAAAGCAGGAAAAGAAATACGAGGTCAAACCTCAGTACGAAGAGCACTAAGACAACAACAAATCATAAGCATGCAGTATCTCAAAACATGAAATGCATGAGGGTTGTCAAATAATCCGTCAATCTAGGCCATCGAGTCGCTGGCAAATCAGGTGAGCCTCTATACCACGCACAACCAATCAGCCGGTGGAAATCATCGGTCCGTGATATTCAGGGCTGGCCACTCAATTACCCATCACAGCTTGGTGGTATTCAGACACGACGAGTCAGTCGGTCACCACTTCGATGATAGCGTTGGACCTCTCAGGCACGACACATCTGTCTGCCGATCACAACGTGGCTCAATTCGATAATCAATCAATAATCAGGCTCAACATGTATGCATGAATGCCATGAAATTCAATATAATTTCAACATGCATAACTTACGTAAACAGAGCACATAAATCAGATAATGTGCCACATCTGTTCACGTAAAACACAGAATTCACAGAACACAAATCATGCATCATAATACTAACACGCTTATGCCCAAAGCTGTTAACAGAAGCTCAATTCGTACCTCAAATCTCCAATTCTACCTCAACAGATCTCACCAGGGCACGGCAACATCAACCTGCTGAAATCTGCTTCCTCGCTGGTCTCGAAAAACACAGCAGAAACTGTCTGGGAACTCAAATCTGTAAGGGCATCTTATAATTCAGCTCAAATATGAACTCCTATAGTTTACTGCCTACGGTCAAAAACTCAAATCTGGTTCGACCACTCTACGCAGGCTCAACTAGCTAGAATCAAGCTTAAAACTTGTCGAAATCACTTACCCAGAAGCCCAGAAGAACTGAAGAACTCTCTGGCCTAGATTCGCAAAAATCTTCGAACACTGCAAATACTTCGCGCTCCTCCTACGCGTCGATTTACATCTCCAGACGGGTATCAATCGAAATAACCAAGCAAGACTAGCTCAGCGCCACCAGTCGAGCTCCAAACAACGACGGAAATCGACGGCAATATGGAGAAATATTGCTCGATGAACAGTAAGGTTTTCGGGGAAGACGATAGGGAAATATCGAGTTCGAAATACTCTAAGTGTTAATCAACACTTGCATTTGAATCCACGAGTCAAAGTCTACAGTGAAAATAGATCACCAACCTATTCAGATCTCAACAAAAGATCCTAGCGCTAAGGCACCAGTCCTCAAATCTGAAACCAACGCTAACTCAAATCTGGCCTTTGCGCTACAGCTAACGCGCTACTAAACAATACTACTTCGCATCATGGTTTCCCGCTAACACTATCAAAACGACGTCGCACTGGCTAAACAGATCCCAACACTCAGATCTGTTCACGCTCGCTCAGATCTGAATAACGCTAACAATACTGGTGAACCCAGCAATGTTGACTAACACGTGGCATCTCCTCGCTAAACAGATCCCAACACTCAGATCTGTTCACGCTCGCTCAGATCTGAATAACGCTAACAATACTGGTGAACCCAGCAATGTTGACTAACACGTGGCATCTCCTCGCTAACTCTCACATCTGCGTTCGCTCGCTACACAGATATCACCCGCTAGTGCCACATCTGAGTACTCACATCTGAATACTCACTGGAATCAATATCCCGATAGCAAAACTCAACAAATCAACTCCAAATTCGACGTAGATTTCACCCGATAGAAACCAGCGACCCAAACCTGATCAGCTCTAGGTCAAATCTGAAAATCACCAACCAAATTCGACCAACTTCTCAAGTCTGAAATTCGAAAATCACGACTCCCGTGACTAATCCTTAACCAAATCTGGTTAATCGCTAATTACCGAATCTTAGACCTCACACATTGCCTGCTTTAGCTATTCCAGATTTACTTGCTGAGCCCCTAGGCTCACTAGTTTTCTTGAGTGAAGGTAATGAATAGTAGGGAACTGGATGGGGTGAGCTGGAACAGACCGGAGGTGTTTATCGTGGACAACAGTTTCAGTTTTGTATTCCGTTCTGTTTATGGTAGACAAAAGATTACGTTCAGTTTTCAGCCTCTTCTGTTTTGTTGTACTGAAATTAGTTACCATTTTTTGGAACATAAAATATTACCGATTCCTTGTTTTGATGTAATCTAAACAGAACTGTACCTTTGGAACGTTGTATGAATTTCCGCGCAGTTATATGATCAGATCTGTTTTGGTTTGTTTCAGTTCTATAAATACAAAGTTCTATTCTTTTGCAATTCAGTACAGAAAGTTGTATGTTGTTTATTTTGGATCGCGTACAAGCTTTTTAAATTCTTCAATTTGAACCCAAAACTTATTAATTTAAGTTAGAAAAAGTCCATTCCCTACACCTACAAACAGGGATACTACGCTCTACCTCCTCATTCTGAGCCTCAGATTCTATCGGGATCTCCCTTGAATCTCTACCCCTACGTCTAGGCGGCATCTAGGCAGACACTAATACAATAAGATCACATAGCAAAGATAACACATAGTCAAGCACACGCAACAAGCAACAAAGTGCCTAGACTCAAGTGTGATCAAAAGAATTCTAGCTTATCCCAATTTAAGCTCTGATACCAAAAATGTCTGGCCCGGTTCATACGACAGAGATTAACCATGCAATTAACAACTGCGGAAGCATTTAAAATTTGGCTGAAATTTTTTGTTTTGGCCTGACTTAGAAAACAGAATTTAAAAGTACATTGATACTTAAATATTGGTTTTACAACAACCCAAAAGCTGAACACCAGCAGCTGCAGATAACAAATACATGCATCGAGCATCCCAATCTCAAATCAGCAATAGAACATCAACACGGGACATTCCCCGGTGACGACTCTATAACATAATCATAAAATATAAATAACTGGGACACTCTATCCACCTCTCGGGGCACCACTAGCTAAGTCATCTCCATGACCAGCTGAGAAACCTGGGATCTTGAACAACACATAGATAACCAAGAAAACCAGCCACAGAGAGCCAGGGGTCAAACCCCAGTACGGAGAGCAGTTTAATACAAAAAATAGACAGCAACAGATATAAATGCATGTGCTATGCATGAGAACAGTAGGATGCAAGGGCAACATGCTACAAACGAATCAGGAAGCCAAGGGAGCTCAAGGACCAACTCAGCAGCTGTCAATCAGATCGAACAAAGGGTAGTGGCCACGAAGCATGTGAGATCATGGTAGCTATCCACTCGTCTCAACACGCTGTACCAGAGCATAAACCGTATTACTCAACCTGATGTTACCAGCTCATGAGAGCGTGGTAGCTACCCATTCGTCTCATATTGGCTAACAACTAAACTAGTAGGGAGATGAGGAGCACGGTATTGCCGCTCGTCATCCTCAATAACAGCTCCTGGTACACACTGTTAGCACAACAACAACCGGCTAACAGATATGAGCTCAATAGGAAAGATACGTGTATGCCAATGCAACAACTTACAATAATCAGCACATAGACTAGCAGTAAGCACAACAATACGATAGCATACACACTGCACAAATACCAGAAAGCATACACATATATCCAAGCTTATCCCAAAGATGTAATACAAGCTCAAATCCGTACCTTAGATTCTTTGCTACAATTACCACAACAGGGGTCCCGAGTAACTCTGATCTGAAACCTGATTAGCCAACAACAACAACTCAGGGACAGTAAGAACAGAACTACGAACTGGGAGCCACTAGCTCAACCCAGCTCTATCCTACCCTTAGAACACGATAGCTGGCTCTAAACAAAGTATAAGGTAGCATCTAACACTTACTCAAAAGCACTACCTGAACTGAAGAACCAATCGACCGAAACACGAACAGATAACAAACTATAGCTTCTTCACGTTCTTCTTCTAGCAGCTTTCGAAAGTGGTAGCAATGGAAGCGTCTTGGCAATGGGAACTCAACACTACCAATCTTGCTCCAATCGGAATTGTATACCGCTGGCAATCGGAAGAAATCCACCACGGTGAACAGTAAGGGTTTCGCTACAGTAGATGATAAGTTATAAGGGAGACATATTTTCTAAGTGTTGGAAACAATATCGTACGTCTGGTCAAAGTCCTATATTTTTAAAACTTAAGTCTCCAGATCTGGTGAGCAGTAGCCACCGACAACTAATGGCTCAAAGCTGGTACCAAGTCAGATCTGAACCTATACCAGATCTAACTCTTCGCTATACCAGATTTGATTACCACCAAACGACGTCGCACAAGAGTCCCACTCAGATCTGACCAACTCACTAGTCTCTCTCTCTCCCAGCTGGTCTATGTCATCCAACTGTACTCTAGCACAACACGCACCAGATCTGGTATCTCAAAACAGTGCATAGGGTACCCAACAGTAACAGATCTCAACGTAAGCAGTAGCAACAGCTCTTTGCTATAACAGATCATCCCTTGGCCCACTCACACGTTTCCCCAACTAGCACTTACACGGTTACATTTAAACGGCGTCGCATCGCAAGCTCAGACCTAGATGGCCATATCTCACACTCAGATCTGATCACAAACATTGTCCAACACATAATACACTCGACCAGCGTCTACTGGTAACCCGAAACGACGTCGCACAAACTTCCTGTCTGAACCACTCGGAACCGTCTACACCAAATTACAAACCAAACCGGTCCACGTAGCACTACCAGACTTCTCTCTTCAAAGCTGGTTTCCTCCAAACGACGTCGCTCCAGCACCCGCTTCGAATTTTCAACTTAGCGTACCCAAAATGACTTGCGACACAATTCTTAAGCATCCAACTAGCCAGATGTGACCATTATACGAAAACTATCTCAAATCTGAATCCACGCGCAGACCAACATAGGTTCTCTAAGCATACCAGCTCAAAGATGGTCCGTCCCAGATCAGTCCACGCCTGATCCGATCTATGCTAAACCCGATTAATCATATTAATTGCTCCACAAATCTTTTGGGTCTCACACATATGCTCCAACAATCCCTCGTTCAACAAATCTCCCTCACTGTCTGAAAAAACTTTGGGGGTTCATCCTTTGAAATCTAGCCAAGAAATTCCATCTCATCAATCTGGTGAGCTAGCTGCTCAACCTCGGCCTCACATGTGACGCCCGGGGCTCAAAAGAGGGCGAGGAGTGATCGGCGGTGCCAAGAGGTTGCACGGATAATGAGTGGCTCATGGCATGATTCTAGGCGAAGGGGCACATGAATGAACCGATCCCATATCAGAATGAGAGGGATTCCAAGACCAAGAAGTTAGATGTAGTTGAGGTTAATTGAGGTAGACTTATCAGATTTAATTGGTATCACTCATATCAACAAGGTGAATCTTATTTTCGGGATCTCATCAGTTAAGATCTCCAAAGATAAGCATGCTTGACTTGGGAAATTATGGGATGGGTGACCCCCTGGGAAGTTTTCCAGGGTGCGTGTGAGTGAGGACAAAAACACACTGGAAAGAGGAGTGTTGGTACATTGAGTACAGTAAAAAATTTGGGGTGTTACATCAACCCTGTATATCATGTCAGCGCTCAGGACGACTAGACTGAACAATATCGTCCTCACGGTTCTAAGCCTCAGACTCCTACTCAATCTTCTTCCCTTATCAACCTCTCCTCTTAGGATCTATAAGACACCAAGGTAAACAATAATATAAACTGGTAAAGCACGTAGTCAAACACATTCAATAAAACAATATCCGTGTCTAGAGTCGAGTGAATTAGAATATAATTCGAGTTTATCCCACTTTAATATCCGATACCATAATGTCAGGCCCGGTTCTCCTAGTCATTAATTAAGCACACATTTAACCATACTTTTGTTAAAAATGTTTGCTTTTATGGCCTTTAACGAAAACTACGAGTCAAAATATGTGAATTCTCAAAATATAGAATATAGTCTGTCACTTAGACCTAAAGAAAAGAATCTCTTAATATTTTAGACCTGAAGAAAAGAATCTCTTAATATCATATTTCACACACATGAAAAGTTAATTATTCACGTTTTGTGCATAAAGCCATTAAATAAATAGCATCCAATCTCCCACATCACAACTCAATAAAAAGGTATATAAAAAAACATCGAATTATCATCTTTAAATAGTTCAATCAAAAAAGTATATAAATAAGCATAGAATTATCATCATCAAACAATAACAGCTACACAGGACATCCACTGAAAAAAAACTCGATAAATACATACATATATATATATATACACACACAAATATCCGTACACTCAATCAATTCTCTAAGGGCCTCGAATAGCTGAAGCTCCTCCCGGTGCAGTTGTGCCACCTGGATACCCTGGAATGGTCAACGAAACAACCAAAGCAGTCCCAAATGGATGGGGTCAAACCATAATATGAAGAACAAATATAACAACAATCATAGTGAAATTGAAATATGAAATATGCCGGGAAATGAATTTATGGTAACAATTGAATAATAGTACCAAAATCAAAGTCCAAACGAACGATCAACAACAATAAAAATTTTTACAACATCAGGAATTCGGGAGTTGCGCAGGTCATATCAATGAAATAATGGAGGTGTATTACTCAACACAACCAACCGTAATAACCACAACATGAAGAGTTTGGGAACTACCTGAGCCATCTCAATGCGCTCATTGTGAATGTTCCACTCAATGTACCGCTCCACGATGCTACAAATAGGTCTCAAAAAGTCAAATCTACAGTATCCAAAATAAATCAAGCTCATCATGAATGCATATACTCAATTACATGATATATGAATATCTTCACATAATCATCCAACATATTCAGGCAAAAGTACGTAGCATTCAAATTAATGAAACATATTTCAACCTCTATAAAATCTCTATATTCGTGTTCAATAAATACCTTGAAGTATTTGATCAAATACCTCAATACAACACAGAAACCAAAACAAAGTACAAACACAGTCAATGGTAGGGGTGAAAATGAGTCAAGTAGCTCGTAAGCAACTCGAGTTGAGCTCGGTCAAAGCTCGACTCGAGCTCAGTTTGACCGAGCTCGAGTCGAGTTCGAGTAGCTCGAATTGTTTTTTGAGCTCGAGTTCGAGTATTTAATATTTCTTATCGAGTAGCTCGTGAGCTACTCGAATTACAGGAATATTTTTATTAATTTCTTTTATATATGTATATTTTTAATAAAATTAATTTACAAAGAGTATCGAGCTCTAGTTACTAAATTCAAATCCTTATGTTCTTATTAAAAATTTTTGAGCTTTTCGAGCTCGAGTTCGAGTAACTCGATGTCTTCACGATTCGAGTTCGAGTTCCAAAATTAATAATCGATCGAGCTCGATTCGAGCTCGAGTAGGGAAAATAAATTTTGATTCGAGCTCGAGTATCATGATACTCGGGCTCGACTCGACTCATTTGCACCCCTAGTCAATGGCGACGGAACAATGACAGCGGTGGTGGCGACGCGGCGGCTCTCCGACAGTCTGAAAATTACAAAAAATTACTGAAACATCGATAATTCACCAAAAGTGGACAAGAACATAACACAACCAAAAATCAACTAAAACAGGCTTTGAAATCACAAAAAAACTTGAAACCAGATCGGGTTCACCGGAAAAACAGTAGAAAACCTCAAATACTCAAAAATTGCTCAATCAACACCAAAATTAACATTTCTTGTCTCAAAATGAAGCTAAGGGGAATAGCTACAATTTACTTCAAAAAAAGATCAAAATGGTGGCGGCAGTCGGTGAAAAACCATGAGTTTTCTCATCACCAATCTCCATCCTCCGGACATCTCATGCCATGAAACTGGTCAGGAAATGTCGGGCTCGAAGAGACAATGGTAACAATGATAGTTAGATTGTATTTAACGATCTTCGGCAAATGTGATTTTTCGTTCGGTGGCGTGTGTGTGCATTTCATGATTTAGTGTGTTTTTTCGCTTTATATATATTTCGGGTCCTGAAAAATTAAGTCAGGTCCAAAATCTTGGTTTTGGTGCAATTGCAACTCTTTTGTGCTATTTTGAATATAATATATATTTTATTTCATCTCAGACTCGGACTCCAAAAAATACAAAATTTTAGTACAAGTCCCAAAGTTTGCAAATTAAATATTAATTCTAACAAAACAATTGGGTAATTAATATCGGATCCTTGCATTAGCTGTAAAAAGGTATGCTCATAAAGAAGGCATTGATTTCAATGAGAAATTTCCTCCCATGGTTCGGCTTAATACAATCAGAGTAGTGCTATGTCAGGTGTTTGACCTACATCTAAAACAACTAGATCTGAAAACGACTTTTCTTCATGGGAGATCTTGAGAAGAAATCTATGTTCTCCAGGCATAAGGTTTTGTTGAAAAAGGCAAAGAGAACTTGGTTTGTAGGTTGAAGAAATCTTTGTACGGTCTAACATAAGCTCGAAGGTGTTGGCACAAGATATTTGATTCATATATCATGAGCCTTGGATACAACAGACTTAGTGCAGATCTTTGCATGTATTTCAAGAGGATTGGTAAAATGATTATATCATTTTCTGTTGTATGTGGATGACACGTTGATAGCAGACCCCAAAAATATTGAGTCCAAGAACTGAAAGCACAGTTGGCTAGAGAATTTGATATGAAGGACTTAAGACCAACAAACAAGATTCTAGAGATCCAAGTTCATCGAGACAGAAGTAACAGAAGATTTGGCTTTCCTAGAAAAATTATTTCAAGATAGTATTGTACCGCTTCAACATATGAGATTGTAAAATAATCTGAAACCCTATTTCTGTTAACTTTAAGTTATCATTTGAGATATTTCCTAGCGTGAAGCAGATAGGATGGAGATGTCTCAAGTACCATATGCATCAGTAGTGTAATTATTATGGTTGCTATGATTTGTACTAGAATGTACATTGCACAAGCAGTGGGAGAAGTTAGTCGGTACATGGTGAATTCTATACAAGAGAATTTTATAATTATTAATAGAATCCTTATACATTAAGGGTACCTTAAATTGTGCATTATGTTAAGATCGGATTCAACACTCAGAAGCTATTATTGATTCAGATTATGTAGATGATACTAATAATAGAAAACTACTACTGGATTTATGTTTACACTTGCATGAGGTGTAATAAACTATGGTTCAAAGCTGCAGATAGTTGTTATTTTATCTACAACAGAAGAAGATACATGACACCTACTCAAGCTTGCAAGGAGGCTATATGGATTCAATGATTGTTGGAGGAACTTGGGCATAAACAAGAGAAAATTCTTTTGTTTTGTGAAATTTAGAATGTCTTGCACATTGGAAGGAATCCAGCCTTTCATAAACACATTGGAGTACAATTTCACTTTGTGCGGGATGTAGTATAGGAATTAAGTGTGAATATGCCGAAGATCCATACAAAGGATAACATGGTTTATTATCTGACCAAGCCAGTGAATACTGATAAGTTAAAGTTGTGTAGATTCTCATGTGACCTAGAAGAAACATAAGAAGCAGGGAACGAAAAAATTGAAAGGATGCGTGTAGATGTGCTTAATTCTCAATCATATTTCCAAGTGGAAGAAATGTTGAACAAGTTGACAGACAAGCATTTAATGCTTGTCTAAAAGGTACAAAATTCTGAAGAAAAAATTCCTCTTTAATTTTTTCTTTCTCATTCGTGGAGCTCTATAAATAGAGCTTCCCAGATCATGTTATTTCACCCCATTTGTGAGATAGGTTTCTCCTGTATTAAGAGAATGTAACGCCTAGAAAATCCTGATTACGTGGGAATGAGTGCATGACTAGGGAGAAAAATTATTTTAGAAAATTATATGCTATTTTATGTGATTTAATGATGGTTTTATTGTTTCATGATATGCATGCATGTTTTTAGGCAGTTTGAGTTCCGGACGCGTGGATGAGAATAGGGACGACCGAGATGAAAACTATTTGAGATTTTTAAGCCCTTAGATTTTTAAGAGCAAATTTATTATTTTTAAGTAGCAATTTCTGAAAAATGAGTTTTTATGATTATTAGTTGATGGAAACCCGATTTACGCCTATACGGGATGTTTTAATGGACTTTGTTGTATTTAAAATTGAGGAGGCCTTTTATTACGAAAATTAGAGATTTTAAAGACATCTTTGAATTTTTATTTAACATTTCAATTTAGTGGAGGATTAGGATTGGAAAACTCCATTAATTTTCTTAATTAAACATATGAGGGGTCATTTTTGTCACTCATTTCTTTCACTCCAACTCTAATCATTTGAAACCCTAGCCCTAGCCTCCTCCTCCCTTCTATATCACCATTCGCGCCTCCTCCCTCCCCTACACGCTCGCGTCCTACGCTTCGGTAACACGTAGATATTCTTTTTATCCACCAAAGGAATGTGATATCTTCCCTTTTTCTCACCATTTAAGCTATATTAAATTGTTTTTAATGATTGATGGTATGTTTTGCATGTGATTACATGAGATCTATGTGGTTGATTACAGATCACACATGCATCATGAATATCTAACGCATATTTTCATTTTTCTTGTACTGTTTCGGCCAAGGGCTGTTCTAGGGACTTGGAGATGGTTCGTGGTGGTCCTAGGGAGGTATATTCATGGTCCATGGTTGGGAGATGTTGGCTAGTTCACGTGTGAACCAAGGTCGGCCGCATGAAGAAGCTGCGTTCGGCCGTGACCTTGTAGTGCGTCGTGCGTGCGTTTTGGGCACTCGAGCCATGGCTCATCCAGGTGGTGCGGCTGGACCCAAGGATGGTCCATACGGTGGGGCTCCGACCATGGGAAGCCAGAGCAGGTCGTCTGTAAGGGGGAAGGCGGCGGCGGCGCATGCATGGAGGGAGAAGGCGTGCGGATAGGTTTAGGTTTAGGGCTTGCATGGGCCGGCCGGTTCGGTTGGACAGGTTGGTTCGATTGAACCGGGTCTGTTAGTCGAGGGTCGAATCAAAATGTTTTATGTTTGGACCAACTTATTTTAATTCTGGATCGGTTATTTTAATTTTAAAGTTTAAGTTCCAATTTTAAGAATTTTTGGTCAAATCTTTTAAAGTCAAATATTTAGTCAAAATTTTAATGATTGTTGGACCTAATATTTTATTTCAAGTTTTAAAGTCAAAATTGTAGTCATTGAGATTTTATTTAGTCAAAATTGGTCAATGCGTCTTTATTTAGTCAAATAGTAAATATTTGATTTTTAGCAAATGATGGAGTATTTTAGAAATTTTTAAAGGTTGACTGTACGGTTAAGGACCATGTCATTTATAAGGCCAAGTTTAAATTTTAAGTTAAGTCTAGGATCTTTTGGGTTTAGAAGTAGTTGTCCAGGCTCCTGAACCAGTCTTTGACAGGAGTAGAAAATGTAGAAGTCCGTGAATATATATATAATTATATATGTAGTATATTATGTATGTTAATGCTTTAAAGGAAGGAATTAAACATATATTGACGGGCTAAGATTTTAAATTGCTATGTTTTTATGAAATGCTCGCATCATGAGAATTTAACGAAATGTTAAGGCATGAAAGAAAAGAAAAATATTTTGAGGGATTGAAGTGATTTGTGGCAAGTTTACGATGAGCGGAATCGGGATGTCGAGCCCAATGAACCTCTGTTCATGTTATTGCGTGAGGTGATAACCTTTGTCGGATCTGATAGCAAAGCCATGATCTTAAGATCATCCCAGGGGAGATGATGTTGCCATCAGGCTTATATTTGTCTGTAAGTTCCAGAACCTTGATCAAGGGCTCTGTGTCCTCAGAGTCAGTCATCGTTGCAACACTCTTCGCCAGGCTCAAATCCTCAGTAGCCACTGGCTCAATCTCCTTGTCCTTCTCAGCTGCTGCAGGCTCAATTATCTTACTTGGTTGCTTAGACCCAGACATGTCGTCATCCTCCCCAGATCTCAAAGGCTCTTTAAGAAACTGTTTCGGTGCAGTAAAAGATGCCATTTTCCTAGCGATTTCATTTTCAGCTCCATCAAGATTATCATCCTCATCAAAATATTCATTTATTTATGTTTAAAATAATGTTGAGAAATTTTTAAAGGGAACGAGCCATAATTTTAATTTATTTATTCCGCACATGATTTTTAAAAAAAAATTCTAGAATCTGGTTCGTTTCAGTTGGTATCAGAGCGGTGGTTCTGGTGGGGTACTAGCCTGCTGCGTGGAGCTCGGAAGTCGCACTACCAGTGTGTGAGTTTTATAGTTTTACGATTCATGTTTATTTTCGCATGCTGCATTTTTTATTTCTGCATGAGTTTTGCCTTAGAATATTAAGAGTTAGACGCTTAGTCATGCACTTAGATTTATGTGGTAAGGTTTTGGTGTACCAGTATGCCTCCGAGATGCGACAGAAGCCAGCAGGATGATGCTACACCTCCTCCTCCTCCCCCACCTCCGCAGTTGACACCCTACGAGAGGGCTAGTGTGGATATGCTATCCGGGATTATCAGGCTTTTGGAGAGACCGTCGGAGCGACCCAGGAAGTCGCATGAGGCGTACTTCACTGAGAGGTTCTGCAAGAAGGGACCCAAGGAGTTTTCTGGGACTACTGATCCACTTGTTGCTGAGGAGTGGATCCGATCTTTGGAGATCATCTTTGCTTATATGGGTCTCCCGGACGCTGACAAGGTCCGTTGTGCTATATTCATGATGAAGGGAGTTGCCACTTTTTGGTGGGATAACGCGATGGTTGGTATGTTTCTGGAGAGCTTGACTTGGGAGAGATTCAAGATGTTCTTCTTTGAGAAGTATTTCACTGCTGATGCACGGAGCCAGCTGATCAGGGAGTTTATGAGTCTCCGCCAGGGAGACAAGTCTGTGGCCGAGTATGTGCGGCAGTTCGAGCGAGGGTGTCACTTTGTGCCCTTGATCACGACAGTGGAGAGAGAGAAGTTGAGGCAGTTTACTGATGGACTGTGACCAGACATCCGCCACGATGTCAATATTGCGGACGTGGCTACATACATGGCAGCGGTGAACAGAGCTTACCGGTTTGAGAGGGGCCAGAAGGATATGAGCGAGGACTTTCAGAGGAAGCAACAATTACAGCAGCCCGTCAGGCGGCAGTCTTCGCCGTAGCCAGCGAAGAGACCATTTCAGGGGCCTCCTAAGGGCCCAAATCCTCATGGGTCGCATCAGCAGAGACCTCAGGGCCAGCAGAGGCCGCAGCAGCACGGGGCCAACGCCCCTAGACCTGTAGGGTACCCGATCTGCAAGGAGTGCAGTTAGCAACATTCAGTACCTTGCATGGCTGGATCAGGCAGGTGCTATCACTGTAGGGAGACAGGGCATATTTCTAGGGATTTCCCTAAGAGGAGACATGCCATAGGTCGTTTTTTTGTGATGCAGGCAGAGGCTGCAGATCCGGACACGACATTACTCAGGTATTCCGATTTAGATTCCCGTCGTTCCCATGCTTTGACATGTTGGTATTTTGAGTGGTGTAAAATTGCATGCTAAGTAGAGCACTGCTAGGAAATTCTATGCCTTAGTTACTGAGTTGATATAAGTAAGAATTGTAGATCTTCTAGAACTTGCCTTGAGAACTTTGACGGATAGGACTAGCGAACTTAGAAATGTCTTAGGCATCTAAACTGCTTTTTGGGAATCTAGTATGACTGTAAGCGCGTACCTGTGTGACGTTTCTGTTTCAGGAGAGATTCGTGTGCTAGGTGTCACTACCCTCGCCTTGCTAGACT
Organism: Dorcoceras hygrometricum; assembly: GCA_001598015.1. Classification (NCBI taxonomy): domain Eukaryota; kingdom Viridiplantae; phylum Streptophyta; class Magnoliopsida; order Lamiales; family Gesneriaceae; genus Dorcoceras; species Dorcoceras hygrometricum. Next base: position 106,012 of record KV007878.1, read on the forward strand.
CAGGGGCGACCCACTCGTTTATTTCGAGTGCGTTCACACAGAGGATGGGTATTATTTCGGAGAGCTTGGGAGTATCTCTCGCCGTGACGGTTCCGTCAGGAGAGGAGTTGACGACGACCAGCGTTGTGCAGGGATTGACGATGATGTTCGAGGATCTTTTGGTCAGAGCAGACTTGGTCGTTTTGCCGATGTCAGGATTCAACCTCGTCCTGGGTATGGATTGGTTGACGGAGTTTGGAGCGATGATTTATTTCTAGCGGAGGTCAGTTACTATCAGGCCGCCAGGGCAGGAGACCTTCTTATTTGAGGCAGCAAGGAGACCGTGGAAGCCCAGATTCATATCATTTCTACAGGCCAGGAAGCTAGTTGAGCTTGGATTCAGGCATTCTTGGCCAGTGTTACCGCTTCAGGAGATTCAGCAGGCCCTTCATTGTCTGATGTGGAGGTAGTGAGGGATTTTGCAGATGTATTCCCTGATGATGTTGTGGGAGTTCCACCGGAGAGAGAGGTGGAGTTTTCGATCGAGATGATGCCAAGTACAGTGTCTATCTCTAAGGCACTGTATCTTTGGGCTCCTACAGAGATGAAGGAGCTGAAGGAGCAGATTCAAGAGTTGCTCGACAAGGGGTTCATACACCATAGCTTTTTTCCGTGGGGCGCACCAATTCTATTTGTGAAGAAGAAGGATGACAGCATGAGATTGTGCATTGACTACCGAGAGCTGAACAGAGTTGCAGCCCACTCCCGAGGATAGAGGATTTTGTTTGACCAGTTGTAGGGAGCTTCGGTTTTATCGAAGATTGATTTGATCTCTAGCTACCATCAGTTGAGAGTTAGAGAGGAGGACGTGTCCAAGACTGCATTTCAGACACGTTACGGCCACTATGAGTTCTTGGTGATGCTGTTTGTCCTGACGAATGCCCCATCGATTTTCATGGATTTGATGAACAGGGCCTTCAGACAGTTCTTAGACCAGTTCATCATTGTGTTCATCGATGACATCCTGGTCTATTCGGGGAGCTTAGAGGAGCATAGACAACACTTGCAGACTGCACTGCAGACGTTGAGAGAGCACATGTTGTATGCCAAGTTCGGCAAGTGTGAGTTTTGGCTTGAGCAGGTGGCGTTCTTGGGGCATATCGTTTCTAGAGATGGGATTTCTGTTGACCCATCGAAGGTGGAGGCAGTTCAGAACTGGGGGATTCGAAGTAATGCAGCAGAGATTCGTAGTTTCTTGGGTTTAGCAGTTACGATCACAAGTTCATCAAGGGACTATCTTAAATTTCAGTGTCCTTTACAGCCCTGACCAAGAAGAATGTGAAGTATGTGTGGATTCCTGAGTGTCAGAGGAGCTTTGATCAGCTTAAGGAGGCCCTCACTTAAGCACCAGTGTTAGCGATGCCAGTAGATCACGAGGAGTTTGTGGTTTATACGGATGCTTCCCTGAGGGGGTTAGGTGCAGTTCTGATGCAGGGAGGCAAGATTATCGCATATGCATCGAGACAGCTGAAGAGTTATGAGCAGAACTATTCGACACATGATCTGGAGCTTGCAGCAGTAGTGTTCGCACTGAAGATTTGGAGATACTACTTGTACGGTGAGAAGTGTCAGATTTTCACCGACCATAGGAGCCTCAAGTACTTCTCTACCCAGAATGAGCTGAACATGTGGCAGTGCAGATGGCTAGAGTTGGTGAAAGACTATGATTGCGAAATTAGCTACCATCCGGGTAAAGCTAATGTAGTAGCAGACTCTTTGAGTCGGAAGACTACAGTAGTGGCATGTTTGTCAGTCGAGAGGACACTACAGTCTGAGATACAGAGGTTCAGACTAAGTTCTATTCAGGAGGCTATGTATCGAGTTTGCCAGTGCTCACAGTTCAGCCGACTCTTCGAGAGCGGATTAGATGGGCCGACCTCTGATGAGCAGTTACAGTAGTGGAGACGGCGAGACGAGGACAGAGGACGAGGTTTATATACAATTTAGGATGTGATCATTCGTTTCAGAGGCCGTATGTTGGTGCCGAGTATTGGGAAGCAGAGAGCTGAGATCATAGTAGAGGTGCATGCATCGACGTACTCCATCCACCCAAGGAGTATGAAGATGTACAGAGATTTGCAGACGCTGTATTGGTGTCCGGTGATGAAGAAGATATTGGGAGATTCGTATCTGAGTGTTGGACCTGTCAACAGGTCAAGGCAGAGCACCAGAGATCGGCAGGGTTATTGCAGCCACTCCCTATTCCCGAGTAGAAGTGGGAGAATATTACGATGGATGTTATGGTTGGGTTACCCTGGAGTCCCAGAGGATACACAGCGATATGGGTTATTGTGGACAGACTCACCAAGTCAGTGCATTTCTTATCGATGAAGACTACTTTCACCTTGATGCAGTACGTAGAGCTTTACATCAGAGAGATTGTCAGGCTGCATGGCATACCAGTCTTTATAGTGTCGGAGAGGGACACCAGATTTACATCTGAGTTTTGGAGGAGGTTACATGCCGCCTTGGGGACTAGGTTGTCGTTCAGCACGGCGTTTCACCCGAAGACGGATGGTAAGTCGGATAGAGTCATCAGATTCTTGAGGATTTGCTGAGAGCCTGTGTGATAGATTTCCAGGGTATGTGGGACTCAAGATTTCCTCTGGTAGAGTTCATGTACAACAACAGCTTTCAGTCATCGATTGGGATTGCTCATTACGAGGCTCTGTACGGGAGGAGATGTCGATCTCCCATGCACTGGGATGAGGTTGGAGAGTGAGTGTTTACTGGGCAGGAGCTAGTGCAGTAGACGCGGACATAGTGGTGAGGATACGGGATCAGATGAGGACAACCCAGAATCGTTAGAAGAGTTATTCCGATCAGAGACGACGAGATCTGGAGTTAGCTGTTGGGGATCACATGTTTGTTAGGATATCGCCCATGAAGGGCTTGATGCGCTTTGGCCGAAGGGGAAAGCTCAGTCCTAGGTTTATTGCACCATTCGAGATTTTGGAGAGGGTTGGTACTTTGGCTTATCGAGTAGCGTTACCACCCAGTCTGTCAGCGTTTCATAATGTATTCCACATCTCGATGCTGCGGAAGTATATTCCGAACTCATCACACATATTGAATTTTGAGCCACTCCAGTTAGCACCAGACTTATCATTCGAGGAGCGACCAGTACATATTTTGGCTCGAGAGGAGCGTAGACTTAGAGCCCGGAGTATTCTGATGGTCAAAGTCCGGTGGCAGAATCACTCGTAGGATGAGGCTACCTGGGAGACTGAGGCCTATATGCGGACGCGCTACCTTGAACTTTTTGGTACGTACTTAATTTTGGGGACGAAATTCTCTTAAGGGGGAGAGTTGAACGCCTAGAAAATCCTGATTACGTGGGAATGAGTGCATGACTAGGGAGAAAAATCATTTTAGAAAATTATATGCTATTTTATGTGATTTAATTATGGTTTTATTGTTTCATGATATGCATGCATGTTTTTAGGCTGTTTGAGTTCCAGACGCATGGACGAGAATAGGGACGACCGAAACGAAAACTATTTGAGATTTTTAAGCCTTAGATTTTTAAAAGCCAAATTATTATTTTCAAGCAGCAATTTCCGAAAAATGAGTTTTTATGATTATTAGTTGAGGGGAACCCGTTTTACACCTATACGGGCTGTTTTAATGGATTTTTATTATATTTTAAAATTGAGAAGGCCTTTTATTACGAAAATTATAGATTTTAACGCCATGTTTGAAGCTTTATTCAACATTTCAATTTAGTGGAGGGTTAGGATTGGAAAACTCCATTATTCTTCTTAATTAAACACATGAGGGGTCATTTTGTCACACTTATTTATTTCACTACAACTCTAATCATTTGAAACCCTAGCCCTAGCCTCCTCCTCCCTTCTCTATCACCATTCACGCCTCCTCCCTACCTTACATTAAAATTCTTCATTTTTTGGTGATTGAAGGTGGTTTTGGTCTCGATCTCGCGTCCTACGCTTCGATAACTCACAGATCTTATTTTTCTCCACCAAATGAATGTGATATATTCCATTTTTCTCATCATTTAAGCTATATTAAACTTTTTAATGAATGATGTTATGTTTCACATGTGATTACATGAGATCTATGTGGTTGATTAAGGATCACGCATGCATCATGAATTTCTAATGCATATTTGCATTTGTCCTGTACTGTTTCGGCCAAGGGCTGTTCTAGGGACTTGGAGATTGTTCATGATGGTCATAGGGAGGTATAATCGTGGTCCATGGTTGGGAGATGTTGGCTAGTTCACGTGTGAACCAAGGTCGGCCGCATGAATAAGCTGCGTTCGACCATGACATTGTAGTGCATCGTGTGTGTGTGTTGTGGGCTATGGCTCGAGCCATGGCTCGTCCAGGTGGTGCGGCTGGACCCAGGGGTGGTCCAGACGGTGGGACTCTGGCCATGGGCGGCCGGAGCAGGTGGGGTGTAAGGGAGAAGGCGGCGGTGTGGCATGCGTGGAGCGAGAAGGCGTGCAGCTAAGTTTAGGTTTAGGGCTTGCATGGGCCGGCCGGTTAGGCTGGACCGGTAGGTTCGGTTGGACCGATCGGTTAATCGAGGATCGAGTCAAAATTTTTTAAGTTTGGTCAAACTTATTTTAATTCTGGACCGGTTATTTTAATTTTAAAGTTTAAGGTCCAATTTTAAGAATTTTTGGTCAAATCTTTTAAAGTCAAATATTTAGTCAAAATTTATTTATTGTTGGACCTAATATTTTATTTCAAATTTTAAAGTCAAAATTGTAGTCATTGGGATTTTATTTACTCAAAATTGGTCAATGCGTCTTTATTTAGTCAAATAGTAAATATTTGATTTTTAGCACAGGATGGAGTATTCTAGAAATTTTTAAAGGTTGAATTTAAGGTTATGGACCAAGTCATGTATAAGGCCAAGTTTAAATTTTAAGTTAAGTCTAGGTTCTATTGGGCTTAGAAGTATTGGGACAGACTCCTGAACCAGTCATTGACCGGAGTAGAAATTGTAGAAGTCCGTGAATATTATTTAATTATATATGTAGTATCTTAAGTATGTTAATGTTTTAAAGGAAGGTTTAAACATATATTGACGGGCTAAGTTTTTAAATTGCATATTTTTATGAAATGCACGCATCATGAGAATTTATGAAACGTTAAAGACATGTTTTAAAGGAAAACTCGAGGGATTGAAGTGATTTGTGGCAAGTTTAATGATGGGAGCTCGTCGGGATACCGCCCGAGGATCCCCTGTTTTAATGTATTACGAGCCTATGTATCCATGTGATCAAGGCATGGTAAAATGTCAGCATAGAGGTGTGTGCGATCTCGATGTAAGGTCGGGTGAACCGCACCGCCACGTACGTTGGTTCTTTTGCTTGATCAATCATGCGCCCGCTCACGTTTCACGGATACGACTCACACGTTTTTATGTTACGTTATGTCATGCCTTATTATGTATGCTATATGATTATGATACGTTACGACTGAGCTACGAATTATGTTTTACGACCATCCATGCATACATGTTTTAAATGTTATTTTATTATGCGTATGTGCTTGCATGTGATTTTTTATATGTACTTTGCTATTTTAAAAGATAGACCATGCTGGGCCTCTAGGCTCACTAGGTTTAAATGGTGCAGGTTGTTGGCGCAACGGCGGATCCGGGTCCCGCTCCCGGGGCGCAGCGGAAGATTTAAAATTTTGGACCCGGGAACGGTCAATACACATGTAAATCAATACATATGTAAATCAATACATAAACATGCATAGGATGTTTAGATCAGTACCTTGCTGGAGTCTAGGTGCCTGGCTCCGACCAATTTCACGAGAAAATCGGCACTTCAACGGTTGGCGGTTGTTGGCCTCCTAATCCGGTCCATGACTGGAATCTCAACTCCTTCGTCGGTCTGCACTAGAAAACACGACGAAGATTTCACGGATGGAATCTCCTCGCCGGAACGGTCGGAACTGTTAGAGTAGATGCCCAACTAGCCAACTTGTGGCGTGTGGGTTCTATAGACTCTTGTACAAACAGTCTTTTATATATGATATTCGCATTTTCTTATATGGCTTT
>KV007879.1:1899-19094 GCA_001598015.1 Dorcoceras hygrometricum
ATTTCTGATAATTTTGTAGAGATTTTATTTAAAAGGAAATCAGTATTATTGTTAAAACTTATTTGTTTGTCTTTTGTAATAGGAAGAGGTTTTGTTTGGAAAAAAGGTTTGGCTGTGGTATCATTAAAAATCGATGGTTTCGCTTGGGGTAGATTATTTGAGATATGGTCAACTTGATTAGCAATTGTTTTTAGGATTTGATTAGAGTAATTGTTTTGGTGAAAAATTTTATTAATGTCGTCAATATTGACAGGTTCTTTATCATTGCGTCCTCGTTTAAAAGGATCAGCAGTGACATCACCTTTGATAGTATGTAATTGTAAAGATTGTAGGGGTGGATGAATAGCAGTAACAGTGTCATTATTACTAAGAGTCCATTTTTTATGAAGGGTTGTATTGACTTGAATTACAGATGTATTTTTGAAATCATTAAAACCTTCGGCAGATAAAAATATTGTTAAAAATGTGTAAAAAGGGATATTTGATTTTATAGTAGACATTTTTTTAAGCCATTCATTATGAATATTGACCTTTATATGGTCATCTAATTTGTCATACCAAGTTCTTTTGTCATTATGGAAGACATCTTTCATTTCGTCATTTAAATAATCGAAATCTGGGTTGAAAGCTTTGCCAGTGGTGATCATCATGACCATACTGGAGATTGAAGGAGATGTGGGAGGAGAATAATTCTGAGGTGATGAAGGGCCGGATCGAGGCTTTGGAATAGGTGTAACAAAATCATATTTTGAATTGGATTTAGAAAAAGTTGAAAATGAGTGTCTTGATTGAGATCTACGAAAGACTGGAGTAGGAGGACTTTGTTTAGATGAATTAAATTTAATCGTAATTTTTCCATCTTCTTCTTCAATGATTTGAGAAATATCTCGACGTTCTATATTTCTTGGGATTTGAGGAGTATTAATTATGAATTGTTGTGGAATGGTTATTTCATTCCATTTTAGTCTTTTTGGTGTGAAGACCGTAGGTCTTTCAGCATCTATTTGTAACAGTACTGTTTCTTCTTTTGAAGAAGGTAGCCTGTTATATTTGGGATTGAGTTGAGAGGACAGAAGTCTAAAGTAGACTCTGTAAATTATTGCAAAGTTTTTACAGGGATGAAATTCATCGCCCTGGATATGAACATCCAATATTAAAGAATCTAGGATCATTGGATCTGTAAGATCTACAGAGAAATTAGGTGAACAATTAAAGTATATTGGTCCGTTACATATATTAGTTTGGATCATAGACAAAAGAGATGTTTGATATCTTTTAAGTCTTTTATCTCTTAGGGCTAAGTAAATTGGAGTATCAACTCCGATATGAACTAATGGTTTAACAGCTATTTGAATTAACCCAAAATGTAGATATCGATAATTCTTTTGAATGTATTTTTGAATTGTTGTGTTATTTAAAAGAGCGATACTTTGAGAGTCTTCTTGTATAGATAAGGTTTCTTCATGAGTTTTAACAGAGAAGGCAGTTTTGAAATCTGTAAATCCTATTTTGTATATATTTTCTATTTGTTCTTCTGGAATGGTCCAGTTTGAATAATCTATAGGAATATGAGTTTCTGAACTTTGAACTATGTTCTGGGATCGAGAGGTAGATCCTAAGGAAAATAGATTTCTTAATCTTAAAGCCATCTTGACAAAGACAGATTAATCTTAACACTTATGGTTTAGTGTGGTAGTATGGGAACGCAGACCGGGAACACCAACATAGGCTTACCAACGGAATCACAGCTTACCAACATAATTCCAACCACTTAGTCACAAGGTACAATGAAAGCTTCCAATGGAATCCAACAGCTGGCTTCCATTATACACTTCTTTTGAGGGAGCGTGTATGATACAATTACTCCTTTTGACTGCTTTTTGCAAGTGGGCAAAACTTTTGAGCTGGGTTTTTTGACGTCTTGTGATCATTGCTATTGAATGCACGGGACTTTTGAAGATGCTGTCGGCCACACAAAAAAACAAAGATGGCGCACGTTTCACCGGGAAACTTCTGGCCATAAAAAGATTTATTATTATTATTATTATTATTATTTTTTTTTTTTTTTTGAAACTTCCTTTGATTTTAGAGATCAAAGGGGTCTTGGGAAGCTGGTCCGCCGTAAGGGTCAGAAGAGACTGATTCGTCGGACTTGGCGGATTTTGAAGAGCATTGGGACATAAATTCAAAAAGGCGGTTTTGAAATTCTGGGTCATTTTTGAATTGTTCCCAGAATGTTTTTTGAGCAGGGTCAGTAGTAGTATTTGTAGTTTTAGAAGATTGGGCTGTTGTTGGAACAGGTTGTTTTTGCTTCTTGTCGTCAGGAGTATATTTGGGTAATTTGCCTGTAGCGAGGAAATGAGTCACTACGGATTCATTGCAAAGGTGAGTGCCATATTTGGCCCACCACTTGATTTTATGAATACGGACCAATGAATAAGGCACTGGGTCAGGGTAAAGTTTTTGGAAATCAAAATCCCAGGCAAAAATCCAGGGTACTTTGAATTGAGCATGAAATTTCAAGGGTTTTTGAAAATTGGGAACGCAAGAATGTTCAGAAAAAATTTCTAAACCTTTTTTGACATCTGTTGGAAGGATATTTGAGTCCGATCCCATGAGTTTCCACCACTCATAGAACCAAGTGGGAAAATTTGTATCACAACCAGAATGGAATGTGAAAAACCAGGAATGAGAGAAAGGACGGAAATAAAACGTCCTAAACCAAGCAAGTTTGTAATCAAAGTAATTGTAATTTGGTGGTTCAAAATTAATAGAAAAGGGACGGGATTTGAAATTATTATTTGGCGGAGAAGAGGTATCCCATTGGGAAGAAGTGATAACTTGTTTGATAATGCATTTGGAATAATGAATATTATTTTTTGGATCCTTATGGTGGACGATTTCCACATAATCTGTGTCCACCAAGATGAGCTCATAGAATGTTTGGTCTTTGGTTGGTATTGTGGTATCCCAGAATTGAAAGTTGTTGAAACGGCGACGCAGGTAATCCTGCTTTTTGATGTGCTGGGGTATTTCCATGAAAGGAGCAAACCCAAGATTTTCGGGCCATGGCTTATGAACATATTTATGGTCATCATTTGTGTCTGGGATTTGAGATATTTTGTCAGGGATATGAGAAGTAGTTTGAACCTGTTTGGAAGAAGAGGCTAGAACTGATTTATAAGGCAGTTCAGGGGCATTTTGAAGAGGGCTAAAGCGATTAAAGTTTGAGGTAAGAGGAGGAAATTGACCAGTTGGTCTTTGAGAAGGGGTTTTGGTAGGTGTTTGAGGGGAACAAAGAGGGACTAACTCTTTATTTGTTTGATTTTTGGGTCTCTCGTAATCTTTCGCTGTTTGAATTTTCTGCCTTGGAGGGTTCATCTGCAATAAAAGTTGATTTGCCTTGTAAAAATTCTCTGGTCAGGAAGTCAGGAAGAGAATTTTCTTCTCCTTTGATAAATTCTATTTCAAAATCGAAAACAGAAAGTATCGCTTGCCACCGGGCAAAAATTTGTTTAGAAACAAGATTTTGAACGTCTTTTAAAATGACTTCCTTTGCAGATTTGCAATCGACACGTAAAAGAAAGCGTTTATTAAAAAGATCATCTTGAAATTTTGAAATACAAAGAACAATAGATAAAATTTCTTTTTTGATAGTGGAATAATTTTTTTGAGGGCCAAGCCAGAGACCAGAATGAAATCTAACTAATTGTTCGTGAGATTCTAATCTCTGCTTGAGAATACCTCCATATCCTATGTCAGAGGCATCGGTTTCAACTATCATGAATGCTATAGGATTAGGTATGCCTAAACATGGTAATGTTTGAACTTTAGACTTGATATCCTGAACTATGCTTGTGTGGAGTTGAGTCCAAGGTGGGGGAGTTTTTTGGAGACGAGTGTATAAAGGTTGACAGATTTGGCGTAAATTAGGAAAAAAATCAGCTATGTAATTAAGGCATCCTAAAAATCTTTGAAGTTGACTTTTATCTTTAATCTGATCAGGGAATTTTTCAGCAAATTGAATAACTCTTTGGATTGGTTTAATTAAACCTTTCGTAATATCATGACCTAAGAACTGAAAGTGGAATAAGGATTGAAAATGTCATTCATAATCCTTTGAAATTCAGAAGGAGCATTTTTAAGACCAAAGGGCATTACGTTCCATTCATAATGGCCAAAAGGAACTGTGAAAGCTGTTTTGTAACGATCTGCTTCAGCAATTTGTATTTGCCAGAAACCAGATTTGAGATCAAATTTGGAGAATATTTTGGCAGAATGTAATCTATTGATTAAATCTCTCTTGTTTGGGATTGGATATCTAATCCATTGAAGGACTTTGTTCAGAGGTTTGTAATTGATGACCAGTCGTGGAACTCCACGTTCTAGTTCTGCTTGTTTGACTACGTAGAAGGCAGAACAACTCCATGGTGATTTTGAAGGTCTGATTAGTTTTTTAGATAAGAGATCTTGAATTTCTTTTTGACAGTGATGTAGAAATTCTTGATTCATTTGTATGGGTCGAGCTTTTGTGGGGATGTGTCTTTCATTGAAATCCTTTTCATAAGGAAGAGTGACTATATGACTTTTGCGTTCCCAAAAGGCATTAGGAAGTTCACTGCATATTTGATTTGTTATAAAATGTTCTAGTTCAATGGTTTTTTGTTTGATATGAGGATTATGTAACTGTTCTTCAATTTGGAGATAAGGAAGTTCTTCTTTTAAAGAATGAAGATGCTGTTTTTTGTGGTGTATGATATTTATTTGTTTAAATATTGAAGAGTGTTGTAATAATAATATTTCTTTTTGTTTGACAGGGGTTATGAAAGGGAAAAGGATATGGCGACCGTGAATTTTTGTGAATACACCTTTATCATTTACTTGAAAAGGATATATTTGTGTGAGGAAAGGAGTTCCGAGAATCATATCTTGCGATATGTCACGGACTAGAGTGAACACATTTTTGAAGCAGTAACCATTATTACAGATGTGAGCATTTGATAGTTTATATCTTATATCAAGAGGTTTTGAATTAGCAGTATAAAGTTTTTCGGTAGTTTTTTCATAGTATTTGGATGGTATTACGCCTTCGCGTAAAACATTGTGATCAGCCCCGGAATCAACAAGGGCGATGAGAGTGATCTTGAAATCATTGATAACAAGATCTATGTTGACATACCATTTTTGGAATTCAATTTTTTGTATAGAATTGATGAAATTACTTGTCGAAGCTTGATTGAGGGGATCCAAATTGATTTCATCAATTTTTTCTGGGATTGGTTGGGTGGAGCTTATGAGTAATAATTTTGTTTCCAATTCCAAATCTTTTTCTCTTAAGGAAAAAAGATCTTTTTGAAGTTGGTTAACATGTTTTTTAAGCATATTGATTTCTGTTTGTAAATCTTTTGTAGTAATTTGTTTTAGAATACTCTGTTGAGGATATTTAGTAAATAAGGTATTTAAACTGAAGTGTTCTTTGATAGGGTCACGTTTGGAACTTGATTCTTCGATTATTAAATCTTTTAACTTATTAAGATATTGTTTTTGAAGTTCTTGATCTGGAATTTGTTGAACTAGATCAAGAATTGCTTCTCTTTTATCTTTTGAAATGACACATAAATGACAGATACCTTTTGAAGGTTGTTCATTTTCAGATTCGGTTTCATCTTTGGTGGAAGTACTAGTATCACTGGGAATATCATCGATTAATTCATTAATTTTTTGTTTATGATATTTTTTATGAGATTTTTTCGGTTTTTTAGTACAATTATGTGAAGTATGTCCTGGTTGATTACAATTCCAACATTTTAATGTATTTGGTTTTGGGTTAGATTTTTTTTGTTTACGGAATCTTGGATTATGAAATTTGGATGTCCGATCATATGATTTAAATCTTATTTGTTTCTTTTTCCTTCGGATGGAAGGGGGATCAATATTCATTAATCCAAACATGGAACAAAAACTTCCCAACTCTTTCCGAGTCGTAGTTCGGTCAGATCTATATTTGGCTTGAAGTTTGAGTTCAGAACATAAGGATAAACCTTCTTTTTTAATAAAGGCAAATAATTGTCCAAATGTCATATCTCCGAAAGGAATATCTTCACTTCCTACGGCTGTTTTTAATTTATGTATTATTCGTTGATATGGTGACTATTAAAATTTCACATGAGTTATTTTGTTCAGTGATAATACCATTATCGTCCTCATTTTGAATTGTATGATTTAATATTTTTAATTTGTCATCCAGGGATAAGGCTTTATCCCACCAATTTCGTAGTTGGCCAGTAAATCCTTGAATAATCAGGAGAGTAGCTGTTTCTTCATCTTGACCTTTGATTTTATAGGCTGCTCTAGCCATGCCCATTTCTTGTAAGGTATTGAGGATTTCGTATTCAGATTTACCATCTATATTCCATTCAACGATGGATTGCCCATCGTATTTGGTGCTTTTGAATTGATTGCGTTCTTCGTAACCAATATCAACAGGCGTAGGCCGTCGATAATAATTACGAGAGGTGTTATTATAACTATTGTAGTTATTGTTAAATCTTGTTCGTCTATGAAAGATCTTATTAATATGAGTTTCTTCATCCGTAAAAGGATTTTCAAGCATATTGACTTCTTCGTCAGATTCTGAATTAGAAGGAGAAATGTTTGAATTTTCTGAATCAGTTCGCTGGAGGTCATTAATTTCATTATTAGTTTTCACACAATTAATTTTGCTTCCTGATGTTCCAATTTCTGATAATTTTGTAGAAATTTTATTTAAAAGGAAATCAGTATTAGTGTTAAAACTTATTTGTTTGTCTTTTGTAATAGGAAGAGGTTTTGTTTGGAAAAAAGGTTTGGCTGTGGTATCATTAAAAATCGATGGTTTCGCTTGGGGTAGATTATTTGAGATATGGTCAACTTGATTAGCAATTGTTTTTAGGATTTGATTAGAGTAATTGTTTTGGTGAAAAATTTTATTAATGTCATCAATATTGACAGGTTCTTTATCATTGCGTCCTCGCTTAAAGGGATCAGCAGTGACATCGCCTTTAGCAGTATGTAATTGTAAAGATTGTAGCGGTGGATGAATAGCAGTAACAGTGTCATTATTACTAAGAGTCCATTTTTTATGAAGGGTTGTATTGACTTGAATTACAGATGTATTTTTGAAATCATTAAAACCTTCGGCAGATAAAAATATTGTTAAAAATGTGTAAAAAGGGATATTTGATTTTATAGTAGACATTTTTTTAAGCCATTCATTATGAATATTGACCTTTATATGGTCATCTAATTTGTCATACCAAGTTCTTTTGTCATTATGGAAGACATCTTTCATTTCGTCATTTAAATAATCGAAATCTGGGTTGAAAGCTTTGCCAGTGGTGATCATCATGACCATACTGGAGATTGAAGGAGATGTAGGAGGAGAATAATTCTGAGGTGATGAAGGGCCGGATCGAGGCTTTGGAATAGGTGTAACAAAATCATATTTTGAAGTGGATTTAGAAAAAGTTGAAAATGAGTGACGTGATTGAGATCTGCGTAAAACTGGAGTAGGAGTAGTTTGTTTAGGTGAATTAAATTTAATAGTAATTTTACCATCTTCTTCTTCAATTATTTGAAGAAATATCTCTTCGTTCTATATTTCTAGGTATTTGAGAAGTAATAATTATAAACTGTTGAGGAATAGTTATTTCATTCCATTTTAATCTTTTTGGAGTGAAGACCGTAAGTCTTTCAGCATCTATTTGTAACAAAAATGTTTCTTGTTTCGAAGAAGGCAGTCTGTTGTATTTTGGATTTAGTTGAGAAGACAGAAGTCTAAAGTAGACTCTCTTACAATAGAAATTTGCAGAAAGTTGTAGCGGATGAAGATAGCAGATACAAGATTTAGAATACTGAACTAAATTCGCTCTGCCTATGAGATACAACAACTCTCTATTTATAATGAAAATACATTGAAAGCTTCCAATGGAATCCAACAGCTGGCTTCCATGATACACGTCTTTTGAGGAGGCTTGTCCTAAATAATAATGTCTTTTGAATTCTTTTGCAAGTTGTCGTGAACTATTCAATGCTTTTGAGTTGGCTTGTTTGTCGTCTTCTGATCATTGAGGTCTTATTTTTGAAAAGATATGCCTTTTGCGAAGATGCTGTCGGCCACGAAAATTTTTAGAGATCAAAGGGATCTTGGGAAGCAGGTCCGCCGTATGGGTCAGAAGAGACCGATTCTTCGGACTTGGCTGATTTTGAGGAGCATTGTGACATGAATTCAAAGAGGCGGTTTTGAAATTCGGGATCATTTTTGAATTGTTCCCAAAAAGATTTTTGAGTAGGATCAGCAGTAGTATTTGTTGGGTTAGAAGATTGGGCTGTTGATTGAACAGGTTGTTTTTGCTTCTTGTCTTCAGGAGTATATTTGGGTAATTTGCCGGTAGCTAGGAAATGTCTTACCACGGGTTCATTGCAGAGGTGAGTTCCATACTTGGCCCACCACTTGATTTTGTGAATACGAACCAATGAATAAGGCACGGGGTCAGGGTAGAGTTTTTGGAAATCAAAATCCCAGGCAAAAATCCATGGGACTTTGAATTGAGCATGGAACTTCAAGGGTTTTTGAAAATTGGGGAGGCAAGAATGTTCAGAAAAGATTTCTAAACCTTTTTTGACATCAGTTGGAAGAATAGTTGAATCTGAGCCCATGAGTTTCCACCACTCATAGAACCAAGTGGGAAAATTTGTATCACAACCAGAATGGAATGTGAAAAACCATGAATGTGAGAAAGGACGAAAATAAAACGTCCTAAACCATGCAAGCTTGTAATCAAAGTAATTGTAAGTTGGAGGGTCAAAGTCGATAGAAAAGGGACGGGATTTGAAATTATTATTTGGCGGGGTAGAGGTATCCCATTGAGAAGAAGTGATGACTTGTTTGATAATGCATTTTGAATAGTGAATGTTATGTTTGGGATCTTTATGGTGGACGATTTCCACAGAATCGGTGTCCACCAAGATGAGTTCATAAAAAGTTTGGTCTTTGGTTGGAATGGTGGTATCCCAGAATTGAAAATTATTGAAACGGCGACGCAGGTAATCCTGCTTTTTGATATGTTGGGGTATTTCCATGAAAGGAGCGAACCCAAGATTTTCGGGCCACTGCTTATGAACATATTTATGGTCGTCATGTGTGTCAGGGATTGGAGATATTTTGTCAGGGATTTGAGATGTAGTTTGAACCTGTTTGGAAGAAGAGGCCAGAACTGATTTATAAGGCAGTTCAGGGACATTTTGAAGAGGGCTAAAACGATTAAAGTTTGAGGTGAGGGGAGGAAATTGACCAGTTGGTCTTTGAGAAGGGGTTTTTGTAGGTGTTTGAGGGGAACAAAGAGGGACTAACTCTTTAGTGGTTTGATTTTTGGGTCTCTCGTAGTCCTTCGCCGTTTGAATTTTTTGCCTTGGAGGGTTCATCTGCAATGAAATTTGATTTGCCTTGTAAAAATTCTCTGGTCAGGAAGTCAGGAAGAGAATTTTCTTCTCCTTTGATAAATTCTATTTCAAAATCGAAAACAGAAAGTATCGCTTGCCACCGGGCAAAAATTTGTTTAGAAACAAGATTTTGAACGTCCTTTAAAATGACTTCCTTTGCAGATTTGCAATCGACACGTAAAAGAAAGCGTTTATTAAAAAGATCATCTTGAAATTTTGAAATACAAAGAACAATAGATAAAATTTCTTTTTTGATAGTTGAATAATTTTTTTGAGGGCCAAGCCAGAGACCAGAATGAAATCTAACTAATTGTTCGTGGGATTCTAATCTTTGTTTGAGAATACCTCCATATCCTATGTCAGAGGCATCGGTTTCAACTATCATGAATGCTATAGGACTAGGTATGCCTAAACATGGTAATGTTTGAACTTTAGACTTGATATCCTGAACTATGCTTGTGTGGAGTTGAGTCCAAGGTGGGGGAGTTTTTTGGAGACGGGTGTATAAAGGTTGACATATTTGACGCAAGTTAGGGAAAAAATCAGCTATGTAATTAAGACATCCTAAAAATCTTTGAAGTTGACTTTTATCTTTAATGTGATCAGGGAATTTTTCAGCAAATTGAATAACTCATTGGATTGGTTTAATTAGACCTTTCGTAATATCATGACCTAAGAAACGAATTGAAGTTTGGAATAATTTCATTTTCTTTTGAGAGAGAACGAGGCCATTTTGTTTGATGATTTGGAGGAAATGTCTGAGATGCTTGAAGTGCAGGTCTAAATTATCTGAGAAAATAAGAATATCATCTATGTAAACGATACTGAAAGTGGTATAAGGATTGAAAATGTCATTCATAATCCTTTGAAATTCAGAAGGAGCATTTTTAAGACCAAAGGGCATTACGTTCCATTCATAATGGCCAAAAGGAACTGTGAAAGCTGTTTTGTAACGATCTGCTTCAGCAATTTGTATTTGCCAGAAACCAGATTTGAGATCAAATTTGGAGAATATTTTGGCAGAATGTAATCGATTGATTAAATCTCGTTTATTTGGGATTGGATATCTAATCCATTGAAGGACTTTGTTCAAAGGTTTGTAATTGATGACTAGTCGTGGAACTCCACGTTCGAGTTCTGCTTGTTTTACTACGTAAAAGGCAGAACAACTCCATGGCGATTTTGAAGGTCTGATTAGTTTTTTAGATAAAAGATCTTGAATTTCTTTCTGGCAGTGGTGTAGGAATTCTTGATTCATTTGAATGCTCGGTTGGAATTATGTTGGTAAGCTGTGATTCCGTTGGTAAGCCTGTGTTGGTGTTCCCGGTCTGCGTTCCCATATTACCTCACTAAACCATAAGCGTTAAGATAAATCTGTCTTAGTCAAGATGGCTTTAAGATTAAGAAATCTATTTTCTTTAGGATCTACCTCTAGATCCCAGAATATAGTTCAAAGTACAGAAACTCATATGCCTATAGATTATTCAAACTGGACTATACCAGAAGAACAAATAGAGAACATATACAAGATAGGATTTACAGATTTCAAAACTGTTTCGGTAGTTTTTTCATAGTATTTGGATGGTATTACGCCTTCGCGTAAAACATTGTGATCAGCCCCGGAATCAACAAGGGCGATGAGAGTGATCTTGAAATCATTGATAACAAGATCTATGTTGACATACCATTTTTGGAATTCAATTTTTTGTATAGAATTGATGAAATTACTTGTCGAAGCTTGATTGAGGGGATCTAAATTGATTTCATCAATTTTTTCTGGGATTGGTTGGGTGGAGCTTATGAGTAATAATTTTGTTTCCAATTCCAAATCTT
The DNA here is from genome assembly GCA_001598015.1 of Dorcoceras hygrometricum. Taxonomy (NCBI): domain Eukaryota; kingdom Viridiplantae; phylum Streptophyta; class Magnoliopsida; order Lamiales; family Gesneriaceae; genus Dorcoceras; species Dorcoceras hygrometricum. The sequence goes on from KV007879.1 coordinate 13,213, forward strand.
TTTCTCTTAAGGAAAAAAGATCTTTTTGAAGTTGGTTAACATGTTTTTTAAGCATATTGATTTCTGTTTGTAAATCTTTTGTAGTAATTTGTTGTAGAATACTTTGTTGGGGATACTTATTAAACAGAGTGCTTAAACTGAAATGTTCTTTGACTGGGTCACGCTTTGAACTTGATTCTTCTATTATTAAGTCTTTTAATTTATTAAGATATTGTTTTTGAGTTTCTTGATCTGGAATTTGTTGAACCAAATCAAGGATTGCTTCTCTTTTATCTTTTGAAATAACACATAAATGGCAGATTCCCTTTGAAGGTTGGTCATGGTCAGATTCAGTTTCATCTTTTGTTGAAGTACTAGTATCACTAGGAATATCATCAATTAATTCATTAATTTTTTGCTTATTATGTTTTTTATGATTTTTCTTGGGTTGTTTAGTACAATTATTTGACGTATGTCCTGGTTGATTACAATTCCAACATTTTAATGTGTTTGGTTTTGTAGGAGTGCGTTTATGTTTTCGGAATCTTGGGTTAGGAAATTTTGATGTTCGATCATATGAGCGAAAAGTCTTTTGTTTCTTCTTCCTTCGGATAGAGGGGGGGTCAATATTCATTATACCGAACATCGAACAGAAGCTACCCAACTCCTTACGAGTTGTTGTTCGGTCAGATCTGTATTTGGCTTGAAGTTTGAGTTCGGAACATAATGATAAACCTTCTTTCTTAATGAAGGCAAACAGTTGACCAAATGTCATGTCACCGAAAGGAATATCTTCACTTCCTACAGCTGTTTTTAATTTATGAATAATACGTTCCCCGAAGAGGCGAGGTAAACCCATGATGAAACGTTCTTTCCAAAAAGACATATTAGAGTCTTCTCGACGAAGAACTTGAGTTAAGAAAACATCTTTATACCAACGGTAGTCGGATAAAGAAGGGCATTTAAGATTTGTCAGAATGATTTTTGAGGAATTAAATTCTTCAGTTGGATTGCCGATGAAATACATGGAGATAGTAACTATCAATATTTCACAGGAATTATTTTGTTCAGTGATAACACCGTTATCATCTTCATTGTGAATCGTATGATTTAATATCTTTAATTTGTCATCGAGGGATAAGGCTAGGAAAAACCTTCAATGTATTTTCATTATATATAGAGAGTGGTATTAATTAGGCAGAGCGAATTCAGAAGCATTTATATATATTTCTCGAGTTTGTATTCTGCACATCTGCTACAACTTTCTGCAATCTTCAAATTGTAAGATTTTAAAGTTTTAATAAAAAAAGGATTTTCAAGCATATTGACTTCTTCGTCAGATTCTGAATTAGAAGGAGAAATGTTTGAATTTTCGGAATCAGTTCTCTGGAGGTCATTAATTTCATTATTAGTTTTCACACAATTAATTTTGCTTCCTGATGTTCCAATTTCTGATAATTTTGTAGAAATTTTATTTAAAAGGAAATCAGTATTAGTGTTAAAACTTATTTGTTTGTCTTTTGTAATAGGAAGAGGTTTTGTTTGGAAAAAAGGTTTGGCTGTGGTATCATTAAAAATCGATGGTTTCGCTTGGGGTAGATTATTTGAGATATGGTCAACTTGATTAGCAATTGTTTTTAGGATTTGATTAGAGTAATTGTTTTGGTGAAAAATTTTATTAATGTCATCAATATTGACAGGTTCTTTATCATTGCGTCCTCGCTTAAAGGGATCAGCAGTGACATCGCCTTTAGCAGTATGTAATTGTAAAGATTGTAGCGGTGGATGAATAGCAGTAACAGTGTCATTATTACTAAGAGTCCATTTTTTATGAAGGGTTGTATTGACTTGAATTACAGATGTATTTTTGAAATCATTAAAACCTTCGGCAGATAAAAATATTGTTAAAAATGTGTAAAAAGGGATATTTGATTTTATAGTAGACATTTTTTTAAGCCATTCATTATGAATATTGACCTTTATATGGTCATCTAATTTGTCATACCAAGTTCTTTTGTCATTATGGAAGACATCTTTCATTTCGTCATTTAAATAATCGAAATCTGGGTTGAAAGCTTTGCCAGTGGTGATCATCATGACCATACTGGAGATTGAAGGAGATGTAGGAGGAGAATAATTCTGAGGTGATGAAGGGCCGGATCGAGGCTTTGGAATAGGTGTAACAAAATCATATTTTGAAGTGGATTTAGAAAAAGTTGAAAATGAGTGAAACAATATCTTAATAAACTCAAAGATTTAATTCTTGATGAATCTAGTTCAAAACGTGATCCAGTCAAAGAACATTTCAGTTTAAGTACTTTATTCAATAAATATCCTCAACAAAGTATCCTTCAACAAGTTACAACAAAAGATCTTCAAACAGAAGTTAATCTCCTTAAAAAACAAGTTAATCAACTTCAAAAAGATCTTTTCTCGTTAAGAGAAAAAGATTTGGAATTGGAAACAAAATTATTACTCATAAGCTCAACCCAACCAACACCAGAAAAAATTGATGAGATCAACCTAGATCCCCTTAATCAAACTTCACCAAGTAATTTCATCAACTCTATACAAAAAATTGAATTCCAAAAATGGTATGTCAACATTGATCTAGTAATAAATGATTTCAAAATTACTCTTATTGCCCTTGTTGACTCTGGGGCAGATCATAATGTTTTACGTGAAGGAGTAATACCCTCAAAATACTATGAGAAAACAACAGAAAAATTATACACTGCTAACTCAAAACATCTCGACATAAGATACAAGTTATCAAATGCTCATATCTGTAATAATGGTTACTGCTTCAAAAATGTGTTCAAACTTGTCCGGGACATATCACAGGATATGATACTCGGTACTCCTTTCCTTACACTAATATATCCTTTTCAAGTTAATGACAAAGGTGTGTTTACCAAAATCCATGGTCGACACATCCTATTTCCTTTCATTACACCTGTCAAACAAAAAGAAATATTATCAAAATTCTTCCATATTTAAACAAATAAATATTATACATCATAAAAAACAACATATTCATTCTTTAAAAGAAGAACTCCCTTACCTTCAAATTGAAGAACAATTGCTTGATCCTCAAACAAAAAAGAAAATAACTGAATTAGAACTCTATATTACAAACCAAATATGCAGCGAGCTCCCAAATGCCTTCTGGATCGCAAAATTCATATAGTAACTCTTCCTTATGAAAAGGATTTCAATGAAAGAAACATACCCACAAAAGCTCGACCCATTCAAATGAATCAAGAATTCCTACACCACTGCCAAAAAGAAATTCAAGATCTTTTATCTAAAAACCTAATCAGACCTTCAAAATCGCCATGGAGTTGTTCTGCCTTTTACGTAGTAAAACAAGCAGAACTCGAACGTGGAGTTCCACGACTGGTCATCAATTACAAACCTCTGAACAAGGTCCTTCAATGGATTAGATATCCAATCCCAAATAAAAGAGATTTAATCAAATTAGTTCATATAGGAGTTGATACTCCAATTTATCTAGCTCTAAGAGACAAAAGACTTAAGAGATATCAAACCTCTCTACTGTCTATGATACAAACTAATATCTGTAATGGACCTATATACTTTAATTGTTCCCCAAATTTCTCTGTAGATCTTACAGATCCTATGATTCTAGATTCTTTGATTCTAGATGTTCATATCCAGGGAGATGAATTTCATCCCTGTAAAAACTTTGCCATAATTTACAGAGTCTACTTTAGACTTCTGTCCTCTCAACTCAATCCCAAATATAACAGGCTACCTTCTTCAAAAGAAGAAACCGTACTGTTACAAATAGATGCTGAAAGACCTACGGTCTTCACACCAAAAAGACTAAAATGGAATGAAATAACCATTCCACAACAATTCATAATTAATACTCCTCAAATCCCAAGAAATATAGAACGTCGAGATATTTCTCAAATCATTGAAGAAGAAGATGGTAAAATCACGATTAAATTTAATTCATCTAAACAAAGTCCTCCTACTCCAGTCTTTCGTAGATCTCAATCAAGACACTCATTTTCAACTTTTTCTAAATCCAATTCAAAATATGATTTTGTTACACCTATTCCAAAGCCTCGATCCGGCCCTTCATCACCTCAGAATTATTCTCCTCCTACATCTCCTTCAATCTCCAGTATGGTCATGATGATCACCACTGGCAAAGCTTTCAACCCAGATTTCGATTATTTAAATGACGAAATGAAAGATGTCTTCCATAATGACAAAAGAACTTGGTATGACAAATTAGATGACCATATAAAGGTCAATATTCATAATGAATGGCTTAAAAAAATGTCTACTATAAAATCAAATATCCCTTTTTACACATTTTTAACAATATTTTTATCTGCCGAAGGTTTTAATGATTTCAAAAATACATCTGTAATTCAAGTCAATACAACCCTTCATAAAAAATGGACTCTTAGTAATAATGACACTGTTACTGCTATTCATCCACCCCTACAATCTTTACAATTACATACTATCAAAGGTGATGTCACTGCTGATCCTTTTAAACGAGGACGCAATGATAAAGAACCTGTCAATATTGACAAACCTTTTTTCCAAACAAAACCTCTTCCTATTACAAAAGACAAACAAATAAGTTTTAACACTAATACTGATTTCCTTTTAAATAAAATTTCTACAAAATTATCAGAAATTGGAACATCAGGAAGCAAAATTAATTGTGTGAAAACTAATAATGAAATTAATGACCTCCAGCGAACTGATTCAGAAAATTCAAACATTTCTCCTTCTAATTCAGAATCTGACGAAGAAGTCAATATGCTTGAAAATCCTTTTACGGATGAAGAAACTCATATTAATAAGATCTTTCATAGACGAACAAGATTTAACAATAACTACAATAGTTATAATAACACCTCTCGTAATTATTATCGACGGCCTACGCCTGTTGATATTGGTTACGAAGAACGCAATCAATTCAAAAGCACCAAATACGATGGGCAATCCATCGTTGAATGGAATATAGATGGTAAATCTGAATACGAAATCCTCAATACCTTACAAGAAATGGGCATGGCTAGAGCAGCCTATAAAATCAAAGGTCAAGATGAAGAAACAGCTACTCTCCTGATTATTCAAGGATTTACTGGCCGACAGCATCATTGGTGGGATAAAGCCTTATCCCTGGATGACAAATTAAAAATATTAAATCATACAATTCAAAATGAGGACGATAATGGTATTATCACTGAACAAAATAACTCATGTGAAATTTTAATAGTCATCATATCCATGTATTTTATTGGGAATCCAAATGAAGAATTCAATTCTTCCAAAATAATCCTCACCAATCTTAAATGTCCTTCTTTATCCGACTATCGTTGGTATAAAGATGTTTTCTTAACTCAAGTTCTTCGCAGAGAAGATTCTAATATGTCTTTTTGGAAAGAACGTTTCATTATGGGATTACCTCGTCTCTTCGGGGAACGAATAATACATAAATTAAAAACAGCCGTAGGAAGTGAAGATATTCCTTTCGGAGATATGACATTTGGACAATTATTTGCCTTTATTAAAAAAGAAGGTTTATCCTTATGTTCTGAACTCAAACTTCAAGCCAAATATAGATCTGACCGAACTACGACTCGGAAAGAGTTGGGAAGTTTTTGTTCCATGTTTGGATTAATGAATATTGATCCCCCTTCCATCCGAAGGAAAAAGAAACAAATAAGATTTAAATCATATGATCGGACATCCAAATTTCATAATCCAAGATTCCGTAAACAAAAAAAATCTAACCCAAAACCAAATACATTAAAATGTTGGAATTGTAATCAACCAGGACATACTTCACATAATTGTACTAAAAAACCGACAAAATCTCATAAAAAATATCATAAACAAAAAATTAA
>KV007881.1:41002-84954 GCA_001598015.1 Dorcoceras hygrometricum
CCAAGCCCCAGAGGGACATGGGGTCAAACCCCAGTACGGAGAGTAACAGATATAGCTAAAAGAATGCATAAGATAAAATGCGGATACTATGCATGAGACACCGGATAACAACGGAAGGCTCAACCAACAAGGGAGCTAAGGAACTCAAGCACAGCTCCAAGAATCTGCAACAACAGTGGCCACGGGGTGTGTTCACAGTGTGGTAATGAGCCACTCGCCGTGATACAACACCCGAATACCAGATGCATCAAACAACTCAACCTGCCGTTTCCTCGCCCATGAACTGTGGTAGTTAACTACTAGGCGTATGGTGGATAACTATCCCAGCAGGGAGATGAGAGTGCGGGTATTGCCGCTCGCCCTCGCATCCTGGTAAGAATCAACAACAGCAATACAAGATACGAACAATGGCTGCAATAACAATATGAATGCAATATGGGAAAAGCATGTATGCATAACAGGGCAGCTAAACGATCAACAGAAATCACGTATGCACACAGCAACATCCACATCAATGCACAACAGCCATCTAGCATTCATTCTCATGCCAATTCCCAGCTACATCAAGCTCAGATCCGTACTTTATACTTTTGTGCAACAATTACTACAAAATAGGCCCGAGAGATCTGGATAGCAACCTGCTAAATACACAACACACAGATCTCAAAAGCTGCACAAAACTCACGGCCAATTACAGAAGCTCACGGCTGGGAGCCACGCTCAACCAACGCAATTACTACCAAAACAACTTACCAGAAGCTTAAACCAAGGCTAGGAACAAGATCTCATCACAAAGGAACGAAGTTCTACCTGTACTACAAAATGCACAATCGGGCAGCAACTCCGCGTTCCTCAACTAGCCAACCACAGCCTCCAAAAGTGAAATGGAAAGATAGAGCTTCGCAAGAGGAGTCCAACGCTACCTCGAACGTATCAAACAACGGCCGGAAACGATGGGAATTGCCGAAGAAAAGCTACTGTGAACAGTAACCTAGGGTTCGAAGCGAAGAACACAATCGAGGAAATATTTCGCTAAGTATGGAATCTGGTACTCGAAATCGAAGACCAAGTCTTCCTTAAATACATCTCACAAAAGCTGGTTAAATTATCCACCGACATAACCAGCAGGCACCAACAAACCAGCGAAGCAAGCATCTCACTAGCCTTCCTGCTCAAAGCATCGGCCACTACGTTCGACTTCCCAGGCTGGTACTTAATCTCGTAATCAAAATATTTTATCAGCTCCATCCACCGACGCTGTCTCATGTTCATGTCGGGCTGCGAAATAGATACTGCAAACTCTTGTGGTCGGAGTAAACCACAAACTGCTCGCCATACAGGTAGTGACGCCAGATCTTCATCGCAAAGACCACCGCCGCTAACTCCAAATCATGGACTGGGTAACGAGTCTCGTGCGGTTTCAACTGCCGCGAGGCATACGCAATGACTCGACCATTCTGCATCAACACACAACCCAATCCATTAAGAGAAGCGTCAGAACAAACAACAAAACCACCTGAACCGGACGGCAGAGCCAACACAGGCGCAGTAGTCAACTTTTCCTTGACCAGTTGAAAAGCATTCTCACACTGCTCAGTCCAAACAAACCGCTTGTCCTTCTGAGTTAATTGAGTCATCGGCTTTGCTATACTTGAGAATCCCTCAATGAAGCGACGATAATAGCCAGCCAGACCCAAGAAACTGCGAATCTCGGAAACATTCCTGGGACGCTCCCAGTTCAGAACGGCATCAACCTTGCTAGGATCCACCGAATCCCCTGGGCTGAAATAACATGTCCCAAGAATACGACGCGATCCAACCAAAACTCACACTTAGAAAACTTTGCATACAACTGCTGGTCTCTCAGCTTCAGAAGGACAATCCGCAAATGATCCTTGTGCTCCAAAGGAGTCTTCGAATAGACTAAGATGTCGTCGATGAACACGATCACAAACTGATCGATAAACTCGCGGAAGACTCGGTTCATCAAATCCATAAAGACTGCAGGCGCGTTGGTCAAACCAAACGGCATCACAAAAAACTCAAAATATTCGTACCTCGTACGAAACGCAGTCTTCGCGACATCTTGCTCTCTCACTCTCAGCTGATGGTACTCGGAACGAAGATCAATCTTTGAATACACCGCAGAACCTTGCAACTGATCAAACAGATCATCGATTCTCGGCAACGGGTACTTGTTCTTGACAGTGGCTTAATTCAACTGGCAAAAATCAATGCACATCCGTATTGAGCCATCCTTCTTCTTCACAAACAGTATGGGCGCTCCCCACGATGACATACCAGGACGAATAAAACCTTCCTCCAGCAAATCATCTAACTGCACCTTGAGTTCTCTCAACTCCGCAGGCACTAGACGATAAGGAGCACGTGAAATCGGAGCTGTGCCAGGCACCAGCTCTATGCTGAAGTCGATCTCCCGCCTTGGAGGAAAACCAGGAATCTCCTCCGGGAACACATACGGGAAATGTCGCACCATGGGAACGTCACTAAGCTGAACACAGGAAGAAAAAGACACATCCAACGCATAGATCATAATGTTAGGACCGAAAAACACTTAGCAGCGCTGCTTTGAAAGGTTAATTAAAATTTTGCGCTGCTAATTAACGGATGAGGTGCAATACCTCTTGTTCTTGAACACGTAAAGACAACACGAAAGAGCACCGGAGACAGATCTGGTATGATTTGAAAATCATGCGGATCCCTTTCCATAAAGGTGGCATTTCTAGAAACAAACACTTTTGTTTCGTTTGGATAGTAGAAGTAGTATCCAATGGAATTCTTTGGATACCCAATGAAGTAGCACAAGATGGATCTAGTATCCAGCTTATCTCCCACTGTCTGCTTCACGTAAACAGGACATCCCCAAATCCTCAGGAATGAGTATTTGGGTGGTTTGCCCGTCCATATCTCATATGGAGTCTTATCCACTGCCTTGGTGTGAACATTGTTGAACAACATTACCGCCGTTTTGAGCGCATAGCCCCAAAACAAGGTAGGAAGTTCAGTGAAACTCATCATAGATCGAACCATGTCCATCAAGGTTCGATTACGACGCTCCGCTACACCATTGAGCTGTGGTGTGGCCGGAGGGGTCCACTGTGAGAGAATCCCATTCGAGATAGTCTTGAAATTCAGCACTCAAGTATTCACCACCTCGATCGGATCGAAGCGCTTTAACACTTTTCCCTAACTGATTTTCTACTTCAGCCTTGAATTCTTTGAACCTTTCAAAGGATTCAGACTTGTGCTTCATTAAGTACAAGTACCCATACCTAGAGCGATCATCGGTAAAGGTGATGAAGTATGTGTGACCGTACTTAGTACCAATACTAAGTGGTCCACACACATCAGTATGGATCAAATCCAATGGGCCTTGAGAACGTCAATGGATTGCCCTTGAAGGGTTGTTTAGTCATCTTTCCCTTGAGACAAGACTCACAAGTCGGTAGGGAGTTAATGTCTGACAAATCAAACATGTCACTCCTAACTAACTTGTTCGTCCTACTTAGGGAAATATGACCTACCCTAGCGTGCCAAAGTTGTGCTGGGTTCAAGCTATCGTTTTTTCTTTTAATTGTTGTTATATTTGTTTCCACATCGCTAGTTGGAACAGCTTTTAATTTTAAGGTGGAAGCCAGCTGTTGGATTTCATTGGAAGCTTTCATTGTATTTTCATTATATATAGAGAGCTGTTGTATTCTTTAGGCAGAGCGAATTTAGTTCAGTATTCTAAATCTTGTATCTGCTTTCTTCATCCGCTACAGCTTTCTGCAAATTTCTATTGTAAGATTTCAAAGTTTTAATAAAAGTTTCAATTCAAGTTTCTATCTTCTGTTTTTATTCTTTTAACTTATTTTGATATTGTCTTAATCATGATCCTGTCTTATTTTGGTATCAGAGCCATGAACCTTAATGAATTTAGAAACTATTCATCCTAGAGTTATCAAGACTAATATAGATAAATTCTCAACCTTGTGACTAGGTGGTTGGAATTATGTTGGTAAGCTGTGATTCCGTTGGTAAGCCTGTGTTGGTGTTCCCGGTTTGCGTTCCCATACTACCACACTAAACCATAAGTGTTAAGATTAATCTGTCTTAGTCAAGATGGCTTTAAGATTGAGAAATCTACTTTCATTAGGATCTACCTCTAGATCCCAGAACATAGTTCAAAGTACAAAAACTCATATGTCTATCGATTACTCAAACTGGACTATACCAGAAGAACAAATAGAGAACATATACAAAATAGGATTCACATATTTCAAAACGGCTTTTTCTGTTAAAACTCATGAAGAAATCTTATCTATTCAAGAAGACTCTCAAAGTATCGCTCTCTTAAATAACACCACAATTCAAAAATATATTCTCAAGAATTATCGATATCTACATTTTGGTTTAATCCAAATAGCTGTCGAACCCTTAGTTCATATAGGGGTTGATACTCCAATTTACTTAGCTTTAAGAGATAAACGACTGAAGAGATATCAAACATCCCTTCTGTCAATGATTCAAACTAATATTTGTAATGGACCAATATACTTCAATTGTTCACCAAATTTCTCGGTAGATCTTACAGATCCAATGATTCTAGATTCTTTAATTCTAGATGTTCATATCCAGGGAGATGAATTTCATCCCTGTAAGAACTTTGCTATAATTTACAGAGTCTATTTCAGACTTCTGTCGTCTCAACTAAACCCCAAGTACAACAGACTGCCTTCTTCAAAGGAAGAAACAGTTCTGCTGCAAATTGATGCTGAAAGACCTACGCGCAGTGTACAAAGTTCTTTTGTTTCGTCAGTTGTTCATAATGTACAGATGGAGGGCAGTCCTGTTCTTGCTTCTCAGAATTTAGTTTCCGCTACTCCCCGTGTACAGTTGTTAGATGAGCATCCTTTGTCCGCTTCTACTTCAGAAGATTCCGCTATGAATTTTGATGAGATAGATACAGCCGCTACCTCGACTTCTCTTCCAGCTGCTTCTATTCCAAAGATTACAGAGACCTTAGCCCAACTGCGAGCTTCAATAGAACAAATCAGTGAAAGAGATGATGGTGCCAAGCACAAAGACACTCTGTTATTGCACCTCCACGACCTTGAGAGAAAGTTTACCGCACGCTTTGATGCACAGGATAGAGTACTTGGAGCGTTGCGTAAGGACTCAAATGATCAACGAATTCTCATGTCGTTGTATTTGAAATCATCTCATAAGCAGCTTGGCACTCAGATTGCCACTACTGCTCTTGATGTAGTTGATGTCCGGAGGATGGTCAGGGAGCACTACCAGGAGCTTAATGCTAAAATCATTTCTTTGGATGAGCAATTGGCCGCTACCCGCAATGATTTATTGGAATTTTCGCGCTCAAGCACATCAGACCCTCAATATCATTACCGACCAACTGAGCGAACTCGTTGCTTAAATCAACCGTGGTGGTAATGACAAAAAGGGGGAAGTGGGTAGCAGCCGAGGTCCTCAACCACCACCTGATGATCAAAACAGAGTAAGTGGCAATACAGGTGGTGGTGGTGATACTGATAGAAACATTGTGGAAAGACTTCTTACGGCTGATAGACAAAGAGAAAGAAGCAGAGGGCATAGCAGTGGATCTTATAAGAGAAGAATATACTAGGATAGAACAGTTGATTTCTTGTACAAATTTTTTGTACTACTTCTTAGTTATTGAAATTTATGATTTCAGCAGTCCGTGTGCAATTTATTTTTGCTCATTCTTTTATCTCGGCTGCTAGTTTTGTCATCGCTAAAAAGGGGGAAATTGTTAGGATAAAATTTATAGTTTTGGTGATAACAAAATAAGACAAGTTAAATCCAGACGACAGGTTTATTCAGATGTTGATATTACAGGGTTTCAGTAGTTGGTTTCGTTGGGTTATTCAGACGCAAGGTATTTCTCTCAGTTAAGTATTCAGTCGACAGGAAATCCAGACGAGAGCTACAATAAAACAGTTGTTGATACAATCAGTGCTTTGTATAACCAGACGGCAACTACAGTGTTTTGCATATTCAGACGCAGGGATTATTTATCCAGACGCAAGCTACAGTGATTCCCAGAATCAAACGCAAGCTACAGTAGATCACTTATTCAGACGCAAGCTACAGTGTCTTGTGAAATCAGTCGCAAGCTACAGTAAAGATTCAGTCGTTGTTGTGATATGAGACGCATGAGAGCTACAGTAAACCAGTTGTTGATACAATCAGTGCTTTGTATAACCAGACGGCAACTACAGTGTTTTGCATATTCAGACGCAGGGATTATTTATCCAGACGCAAGCTACAGTGGACCATTTATCCAGTCGGGAGCTACAGTGATGTGTACATTTCATACGATAGCTACAGTGATTCCCAGAATCAGACGCAAGCTACAATAGATTACTTATTCAGTCGCAAGCTACAGTGTCTTGTGAATTCAGTCGCAAGCTACAGTGTCTTGTGAAATCAGTCGCAAGCTACAGTAAAGATTCAGTCGTTGTGATATGAGACGCAATCATTCAGACGTTGGAGTGTTTATTGATGAAAATCAAAACTACGTCGTTTAGATAAGTTAAAACGACAGCGTTTGGTTTAACGCTAAAAATCAGACGTTGGTTTTTGCATGAATCCAGTCGGTGGTGTAACAAAATTATTAAAGTTTCCAGTCGTTGCATATTATCATGTATATTGAAACTGGAAGATCATAATCGACGATGAAGTTAAAAGAATTTCAGGTGCAAGCTGAACCTTAGATTCAAATACGATCATATACTCAAATTGGAAAATATCAATAGAATCGTACAATTGCCTGGAATTGAGGAGACATCATCGGTACTATTTTGGATAAATAGTATATATTTACAGAGGTTGTTACACGGTTATTGCGCAAATATGGAAGGCGACAAATTTGCTCTGACAATGTGCATTTTACCTTGTAGTGGAGCAGAGTATACGGTTACAAGATTATCAGAATTTCAAAAATGATTTTGTTTCCTTAGCTATTCAAATGACCGTTGAGCGAAGACTATAAATACCAGTAGTTTGAATTGAAGAAGGATCCTTCGCTCTTACCATTTGCTGAAACTCTGCCAAATTGCTTTCTGAGCTATCTCACATATTGAAGTTATTCTCAAAGCTCAAAGATTCGAAGAACACAACCGTTGCTATTCATTGATATACCTTCGAGTCTATCTTCTGGTTACATTTCTGTAATCGAGTTTCATTGTTGAAACCAGAAGATTTTACAATCTCACATATAGTGCATTTCACTGTTATATCTTTGATTGAGTCTGTAACAAACGCGCTATCAAAAGCCGTTTGAAAATTATACAAGTGTTGTAAAACAGCAGCTGCGACTGCTTCGTGGAGTTAGTGGTGCTAGGAGTTCATACAAGTGAGGCTTGTGTGACTGGGTGTGTGCAGAAGGCCTGTACAAATCAAAGCTTCTAGTGAATCCTTCCTGAAAAGGAAGAAGGGGAGACGTAGGATATTTATATCCGAACTTTCACAAACAAACTCTGAACCCTTACTCTTTACATTACGCATTTATTGATTGTGTTATCTGTTCACAAATTAATCGGCCTTTTTCCGCACATACTTTGTTGGCCGAGAGATTTGATTAAACTGAGATCCTTAAATCTGGTAACTCGGATTTAAGTTAAGCAGCGCTTGTAAAACTTTTAAAAGGTTTCGAAAAATTTAAAATACCAAGAGTTCATTCAACCCCCCATTCTGAACTCTTGCAGCTGTTTCGAACCACATCGATCCTATTTTGGGACTATCAATTCTCTTTAAAAGAAAAAGATAATAAATTACAAACAAAATTTCTACTTTAGCCCCAATAAATAACAATGAAGAAATCCATATTGATTTTAGTGTAATCATATTGATGATAATAATTTTATAAACCTCAAACAAAAAATCGAATTTAAAAAAAAACAAAAAAAGGAAAATTTCATAAAAATTTACGTGACCTCGGGCAGACAAAAGATTCAAACAAAAAGATCTAGTCAGTACAACTCATTTCAAAGTTGAAGACAGATCATTTCAAAAGTTGAGGACAACGAGATGACAGTGGGATAACACAAAATTCCCACTCATAAAATATACGGTAGAGATTCAAAGTTATAAAAAAGTTGATGTTGATGACTTTTGTTCCCCGCCAACAAATATGCACTACCTATCAAAGAAGACAAAGTTATGTTGGTCATTTTCAAATGTAAATGTACATTCAATTGTAATACACAAATAAACTCCTATGTAAAGTTTATTTATTACAAAAATTTTCAATATTTAAACTAATAAATACTATTGACAAGAAAAGACAACATATCAACTTTCTAAAAGAAGAAATCCCCTGCCTTAAAATTGAAGAATAACTAAAAAATCCACAAGAATTACAAAAAATACAAGAAATAGAGCCGATCCAAATGAATGAGGAATTCTTAGAACATTCTCATCACAAAAAAATTAATTAGACCTTCTAAATCTTCATGAAGTTGTTCTGTCCTTTTATGTTGTTAAGCAGACAGAATTAGAACGGGGTTTACCTGGGTTAGTGATAAATTATAAGCCTCTGAAAAAGTCCTCCAATGGATTAGATGTCCAATACCTAATAAAAGAGACCTTATTAACAGATTACATTCTGTCAAAATATTCTCAAACTTTGATTTAAAATCTGGATTTTGGCAAATACAAATTTCCGAAGAAGATAGGTATAAAACTGCCTTCACTGTCCTTTTAGGACATTACGAATGAAATATAATGCCTTTTGGGCTTAAAGATGCACCCTCAGAATTTCAAAGAATCATGAATGAAATATTCAATCCTTATAATTCCTTTAGCATAGTCTATATAGATGATAATCATCTTTTCTAAAGACAATGAGTATTAACACTTCAAACATTTAGAAATTGATAAGTGGAATATATAACTTTGGCTTATGATAAACATCATATGCATAAGTACCTCGTTAATTGTTGAACCCCTCCTCTTAGACGCGTTACGTTCATTCCAACCAATACCAATGTCAATTGACACTATTTCCATATAAATGCAACATCAGTATATTGGAAAATTGAATTATAAATTCTAAAATACCATAATCAACATTGTGTACTGGTATTCAGCCCAACACGATTTTTCAATGAATGTACATTTTGTTGAATATTCGATAGAGAATTTCACAAGATCAATACTTAATATTTATGCACAATTTCAACTACCTCTAACAAAGTATTTGTAATGCCCAGAAATCCATAGTTCCACAAATGTAAAGATAAAAGTTTTGAGGGATCTATTTGTATTTTTAATTTCCAGTCAGCTTTTATCTGTGCTGATCTGTTTCAGTTTAGGGCATGGTTGCGAGAGTTGTCCGGCCGGTCAAGACAAGCCCGGTTCATTTCATTTTTAACCAAATCGATTCGGTATGCATTTTTATTTGTTTTAAAAGCAGGTTAGCACTGTTATCAGGCACTTTAACAAAACGTGTTTCATTTAGCTTGGATTTGAGTTTTTTGTATAAATACCTACACAAGCACATCTCATCTTTATTCACAAAAACTTCACGTAGAGAAAACCTTTTGAGAAAGCGGTGCTCTCTGTAAAAAAGAAAACCGACTGAAGTTTTAAAAGCTTTTCGAAAGGACGATTGTGTTTGTTAGCTGTTCAAGTCGGATAAAACTCTGCTAATCATCGTCGTTGTTAAGGCAAGTAAACTCTGTTTCTTGCTGCACTTTCGAAAGCATATATTGGATCTGCTTGCATGTTTGTATGAGTTTAAAGGTTTGAGAAATGTTTTCTTTGAAGTTTTTCAAACACAGTTGAGTTTATGATGTTTTCTTGAGAAATTATTGGTTTGCTACAGTTTGATTCAGAAAAGTTCTGTTAGAAAATGTTTTATGATGTTCAATCCAGTTCTTCTTGAAAATTCTGGGATGTTCTGTAAGTAGCTTACGTATTTTGTTTCAGTAGCTTACAAGCAGCTTACATGTCTTTGTTTCTGGAATTTTCCTTAGATATTTTCGATTTCTCCATACTAAGGATATCTTCAAAGCTCTTAGTTATTATTGAGATAAGTTCGAGATCTGCTTATTTTTCCCGAGCTGATTTTTAAGTCGCTATTTGATTTTCCAGTTCGCTTGCGATCTGATTTTGTCCAATACACTTGCGATCTGATTTAATTGTCCAGTCTGCTCGCGACCAAACAACCCAGAGCTGATTTCTATTCTGAACCAGTACGCTCGCATGCTGCTTTACTCCGAGCTGATCCAGCTTAGGTCCACTCTGGATTGATACAGTGACTTCAAGTTTAATTCTTCATTTCTTTAGCTTTGATTCGAAGGTATAACTACAATCTGTTCGCTGTTATACACATTGCAAGAAATAGTTCATTAGCTTAGAGCTCTGCTGTTCATTGTTCGTTTCAATAACCTGAGCTAGTTCCAGTTTTCTTCTTCAATTGAACTCCAATGTGTCCCAATAGCTTTCGAACATCAAAAGAGTTTTAAAAACAACAAACCATATAAGAAAGTGATCTGTTTCAGATCAAGAAAAGCAGAGAAAGCAAGTTTTATAGAAATTAAAGAAAGATTTACAGAAAGTAAAGAAAGTTTGACAGAAAGCTTTAAAGGAAGTACATTTTCAAAGTTTAAAGTGATTTATGAAAAAGATAACAGACGGTCACCATAGGAAGGGTGAGGACGCTAGCTGACAAACCAGTGTGTCCCTTCACATAGGAAGGGTGAGGACGCTGACTGACGAACCAGTGTGCCCCTTCACATTGGAAGGAACCAAGATTACGGTTGACAAACTATAATCCCTTTCACAGCATATTATGGATTTATTCCCCAGTTCCTGATTTCAGATGATAACTTTATCAAGCGGCCTTGACCTAAGGAGAGTTTCTGTGCCATAATTCAATAAGAATAGAGCACAGGGTTGTTCACAACCACAACTTAAATAAAAGTTTATGTTAAGTCCTTTTTAATATCAGCAAATGTTTTAAGTATGTTTCAAACATGTGCAGTTATGCTTTCCCAGTTTCACAGTTTCTCAGTTTACCAGTTTACAGTATTCAGTTTTCAACTTACGAGTTGTTCAGCTTTCAAGCTCTATCAGTTTATGAGCTTTTATTATAGTAAAATATATTGTTATGCATGTGTTACCTGCCTTCATTATTCCAGATTTTCTTGTTGAGCTTCTAGGCTCACTAGTTTTCCTAAGTGCACGTGATCAGGTTTAGAGATTGCTGGTTGGTGCGAGCTGGATCAGATCGGGGATGTTTATCGTGAAACCTGCATTTCCTTGCTAGCACAGTTTACCTGTTTTGTTCAGCTTAGATTTGAGATTTAGCAGTTTGTAAAGAATTTGTACCAGTTATTCCATATATAACTCTCTGTACATTGAACGAAGCTATTCTGCTAAGCTTATAAATATTTCGCATATATACCCAGCCTTGATTTGTTTTCTTTCTAGTCGCGAACTGAAATTTCTATGCAATTGCACTTTATTCCCAAAAGTATTCGGTTAATTGACTTTGTACCCAACAATATTTCTGAACCGAAATACTAAAATTTTTTGATTTGAAAAATGTGGTCATTACAGTAATAGATCATAATCAGTCTCCTATGTATACTATAATTTGACCTATTTTGTGAGGACTGTGATTAGTCAAGATGATTAACGGCCTAATCAGTCCAGATTAGTGGTTAACTAATCGTGATCTTTCAGCTTAGGAGTATTGGTGGAGATGGACCAGCTCGGACGCAAGCTGATCTTAGGTTCCGTGATAAGCGGATAGTGGAAGCTACCTTGGGTTTCAGTTAGACCAGCACCGGTGCGATCTGTTTGAGTAGCCTGTGCTGATCTTAGAGGTGTAGCTAATTTGTGTTTCCTGGAGAATTGTTCCAGTTTGGAGTGTGCTGGACGTAAAGAAGGAGATGTTCAAATTAGAACCTTGCTGCATAGTTATGCGAGCTGATTGTGTTGGACCAGATCGGGTGCAAGATGATAGATAAGCCCCGTGCTATTTTTAGCCATGCTGGGCATGTGAGCTGAGCTGATACTGCTGTACCGTGAACCATTCTAGTGCAGCGCTCTGAGCTGATAGCAGTTTACGAAGTAGACGTAAGCTGCATGCAGCTTTGGGAGTTATACAGCGTTGCAAGCTGAGTTGACCCTTGAGATCTGGGTTGACCATCGCGAGCTGGTATGAGTACGTACCTTGAGACATAGGTGCGTGAGCTGATCTAAAAGCGTCGTGAACTGGATGAGACATCGCAAGCTTAATAGAGCATCGCAAGCTGACCTGAGCGATGTGTACTGAGTTGAGTCCTCTAAGTTGATCTACGTACTACTAGCTGAGAAGAGAGTACGTGATCTGAGCTGGACGGTATGCGCTGTCCTGAGTGCTGTGAGCTGTTGTGGAGATTTTGTGGGCTGAGATGATCGGCGTATGCTAAGCTGAGCGATGTAAGCTGAGCTTTTATAACGCTTACCGTCTGGAGATCGTAAGCTGTGCTGAATGCTCTGTGCTGATCTTAGATCGTGAGCTTTGTTGACAGTCGCAAGTTGTTTTGGGGATAACAACATATAGCGAACAACTTGGGTATTTTGTTGTATGAGCGTAAGCTGAGTTCAGATTAGGGATGTTCTGGGTGCCCTGAGTTGAGTGTTCAGATCCCGAGTGTTGCGCCGCGTCGTTTAGCGCTAACAGCTTAGGCGTAAGCTTGTAGTTCCTGCGTAGACCAGTGCTGTTTGTGGTCTTCAGCATAGGTAAGAGATGTTCGTAGTTATCAGTCGGACGAGAGCTGTTTATGATTTCAGCCTTGGCGAGAACTATTCAGTACGCGTAAGCTGGCCAGTGCGTGATCTGGCCTGTTGCTGCGAGTTGTGACGCTGTTCATGTTGCGAGATGTTCCAAGCTAAGGTGCTGCGAGCTGAGGCATCACGGGCTATTTGACTGTCGTAAGCTGGATAGAGCATCCTGAGCTGATTGATAGGGTGCGATCTGACCTGAGTTTGTGTAAGCTATTTAGTGGTACTGTGCAGTTTACCCTGTGCTGAACTCGTGTGATCTGATCTGCTGGTGTGATATGTACTACTGTGCGTGGCGCAAGCTATTTGTGCGGTCAGATTTGGGTGAGAGCGTATCTTCACTCCTGTGCTGGAGAGCGCGCGATCTGTATGCGCGAGAGCTGAGTGCGGTTCGTAAGCTGAATCGTACATGAGAAACAGCATGTGCAAGCTGAACAGATGAGAGCTGAGCTGTTGGGAGCGAGAGCTGGTTGAATGCTTCAGCTGAGCTGCATTGCCTGGGCTGAATAAAGTGTTGAGGTCCGAGCTGATCTGTTATCACTGTAGCCATGAGATTAAGAGCTTTAGTATATATACTCGCTCGTTGACAAATACTTAGTCATTTTAGACCACACATATCCGTATTTTCTCCAGGAAGCTCCTGACAGATATTTTCCAAACCCTCGTCGTCACTGTTCACCTGGCCTAGTATTTTCCAGATCGTCGGAGATAGGCCGATCAGTTTTGAGTGAGGGTGCCTCGGTTGGAAACCTCTATTCAAGCTCATCATTTATGTACCAGTTTGGAGTCGAGAGGAGGCTGGACTGAGGAAATCGCAGAGAAGAGTCGTGAGCTGCATGTCGTGATTTCCGGTCGAGTTGAGCTTCGTTTCAGGTAACAGAGGTTTTGGGTGTTGTTTTCAACCCTTGATAGTTAGGTTTCGAGATGGGTTTTTTATTTATGTCATGAGTTTAGGCTGGTCGACTTGTGAAGCTTCGGTCGTGAGGTGTGTGAGCTTAAACTCGAGCTTGATCTCTTAGATATCTTGGCAGATAGTACTTTTCTGGTGGTTTTGTCGTGAGCTGCTGGCCCTGAGCTGTATGCCGAGACCTGAGCGGATCAGTGAGTGCGTCCTGCGCAATGTACGAATTTGAGCTTGTATTTACAGCTTTGAGATAGGCATGTGAACGTATTATGGCTGTGTGCTGAGCTGCTATAGCCTTGTTGTGCTTTTGCCGTGTCGTCAAGCTGATTTTCTGTGTTTACTGTCGTGCTTGTGGTTGTGAGCTGTGTTGCTAAGCCTTATATAGCATGATTGTGCCTGAGCTATTATGTTTCTATGCATGCGTGATTTTGGAGCTGTCTGTACATGCTGTGTTGTTATTTATTGTAAATGTCAGTTTTGCATGCACGCATTTCATATTGAGCTCCTCCCATGTTATCCTTTGCTAGCTGTTCGCTGTTGTTGATCTGTTAGTACCAGGAAGCATTCTGTTTAGATACTTGAGGACGATCGGGTAGCACCCGTGCTTCTCTTCTCCATGCTGTTTTGGATGTTTTGCAGGTATGAGACGAGTGGATAGCTACCACGCTCTCATGAGCTTGGGGCACCAGCGGTTGAGCTGTTCTATCTTTGCTTATGGTACTGTGTGTTGATACGAGTGGATAGCTACCACGCTCTCACATGCTCTGTGGCCACTTTTGTTCCATTGTCAGCTGTTTAGCTATTTCTTCGAGCTCCGACGATTCTTTGTACCCATTCATGCATTGCACGACATGATATGTTACATGCTGTATTTGATAGCTCTATTATGATAGCTCTTCGTACTGAGGTTTGGCCTTGTTTGTTTTTCCTTGGGACTGCTTTGATCGTGTGTTTGGCCATTGCAGGCTTTTCAAGGTAGATCAGCTGTCCGAGAGATGAATCGGCTGATGGAGCCCCGTGGGTGTTGAGTGTTCCAGTTACATATATGTTGTATCGAGTCATTGCTAGGGATAGCCTGTATAGTTGTTTATTTATTGATTCGATTTGAGTTTGTATGCAAATATATATATATATATATATATATTAAGCTTCCGTGTTTGTGCGTAAATTGCGTGTTTATTTCGATATTATGAGCACCGGACCTGACAAATCCGTTCTTGATAATAATATCACCACCAATATATAAAACACCCGATGCTATCCATTTCGAAGAAAAAATAAAAGAGAAAATCAATACAATAATTATCCGAAAAAGTAGATAACCGAGCCCAAAGTAACTTTTTCAAAAGGACGAGATCGCGAAAATGAAGAACTTATGCGGCACGTGGACTCATGAATATATAGTTATTTAGACGAAAAAAGGCTGAGTACTGATCAAAGTTACAAGAGCGGACGTTGCAGCTTACGTAGCTGCAATGTGGGTTGCAGCCTATTAGGGATGATTTTAGCCTCCATTGCAGCTCTCAGCGGACACTTCAAAAGCTACAGCGTCCATGGTTGCACTATTTTTTTAGAATCTGCTGCTAGTGGTTTGCCGACAAACCACTACCACTAATTTTTGATTTTTTTTTAAAATTATTAACGTAGAAACCCTAGAGTTTGAGGCTTAATTTTTATTTATCGAAATATATAATTCGATATTTGATATTGAATATTGCACTCTATCTATTTTTTTTGAAAGAGACGGGAAATAGGATTTTATTTTAAATTAACATAGGCCAAATAACACACTGGCAATTCCCCCGACCACTTCCGTGACCGGGGATCGTCTTCTGCAAGCTTCTTACAGTCACGCTTGTACTTCATGCATTGAAGTTATACGATCGTCCCCGCGTAGACCCTCTTCCAAAGCCGTCAGTTGCTTTGTGCTTCTGTCTTCCACCAACGCTGACAATGGCGGAGACGAAGTTCAGTGTGATGGTCAGCCTGTTCAATTGGATTCAGAAGAGCAAATCCTCGTCGGTCAAGCGCTCAAAGTTCCGCAAGTTTCTCGACACATTCTGCCTCCCCAACAACGGCGATGACTACTTCTCCGCCATTCGGTTGATACTCCCGAGCCTCGACCGAGAGCGCGGATCCTACGGCCTCCGCGAGCACGTCCTCGCCACAAGCCTTATCGATGCCCTTGGAATGTCCCGTGAAGCTTCTGACTCCCAACGTCTCATCAACTGGAGGAAGGGAGGCCCTAAATCTGGCGCCTTTGCTGGAAACTTCTCTCTTGTCGCGGCTGAGGTATTTTCTTTCTCCAGTTTTTTGTGATCATAATGGCTAGTCAACTCATATTCATTTCGTTTAGGGATATCTATTTTCGTAGTTCAAATTCTGCTGTGAAAAGACAAATTTGTTTTTGCAATCTAACAGTTATTGGCGTTTCAATATTGATCATAGGGACTGAATGCTCTCACTGCTTTTGTATATATTTTTCAGGTGCTACAGAGGAGGCAGGGCATGGCGTCAGGTGGTCTCACAATAAAAGAGTTGAATGAGTTGCTTGATCGGTTGGCTTCCAGTGAAAATAGGTTGAATTTTATGTAAAGTTTTAAGTATAGTTACCAAAGATTCTATCTTGATTGGGAAATGCAGTACCATGACTTTCTTTTTTTCGCATTAGGATCATACTTTTGTTAAAATTCTCGTTCTTAGATTTTATACTCTGATTTTACGAGCAGCTCAGTTGATGATATTCTCTCTTTAATGATTAGGAATAAATAAATTGCTGGAGGCTACTAATGGGGTGAATTGAATGGATTCTTTCATGATTTTGAATTGAATACCTTAAGTTTTTGACCTTTTGGATTCTTGATCCAGGGCAGATAAGACTACGGTTCTTTCTGAATTGATTAGGAAGACAAACGCTCAGGAAATGAAGTGGATAATTATGATAATTCTTAAAGGTAGTATTTGATTACTAATTTAAATCAGATACTGTTAGTCAATTTTGGCATTTACCAATTCTTTTTTTTGCAAACTTTCCATTGTTTAGATCTCAAGTTGGGAATTAGTGAGAAAAGCATCTTTCATGAGTTTCACCCTGATGCTGAGGACTTGTTTAATGTCACTTGTGACCTAAAACTGGTTTGTGAAAAGTTGCGAGATCGAAGTCAGAGACATAAACGACAGGTTTGATTCAGATGCCCACATTATGTATCCTTTATTGGCTTCCACTATGACACATGATGGAGGAGCAAATATACTTAAATAATTTGATCTCAAAAATCATCAAGTTAGGGTTGATTTCTGCCTGAATCATGATCATTGACTGCATGTACATTTAGTAATATTACAAAGATTTTAAATTGAATCATATGTATTGGATAGTTCTTCAATTTCAATGCTGAAGGTCCTTATGTAGTCCATTTTTTGTTTTTTTGTTCTTCTTCCCTTTATTATAAGTATTTAAAATGATGATGTGTACATATGATAACTACCTCATTCTAGGACCTTACTTTACTGTATTAAGTTCTCCAATCATCGCACTGGCATTTGAATACTTGTAATTGTACAGTTAATATATACTAGGATTATGGAGATGTTCTTCTTTGTACCTCTATTTGTGATTCTGAACTGTATCATACATTAACTTTAATTGCCAAGATGAATTATTCCTCGTCTGTCTTGTTTAGTTAAATGTAATTCTATATCAAAGTGTATTGACCTGTTTGATGGATTTGTCATTTTTTAGCTTTGGATAATTCACTGTGTAACTGAAAATTGGTTTTAGATTTGCTTCTACCTTGTTCTCCGCCAATCACTACCACCTTTTGCTGTGTGTTGGTAGTGTCTGTTCAGATTTAAGACCTTTGCTTTGAACTACATTTTTTATGAGTGGATTCTTACTGCAGTTGTCACTTCTCAAACATGTTTGTTCAACTCGTGAACTGCCCCCTAGCATTTCTTTCTTTCGTTGCTGTTTAACACTCTCGCAAAATAAAAAAGGAACACTGAACAAGGAATCCTTTGCTATAATAGATGGCCTGCCTTGATATTGTTTCTCCGTTAGTCAACACAATCCATTTTCTTTTGAAGGTTAGAAATAATGCTCTTTGAATGATCTAGGACATTGAAGTTGGCAAACCCGTTCGTCCTCAACTGGCTATGAGAGTTGGCAATTCCGCTGTTGCATGGAAAAAGGTCTGCATTTATTTTAAATTGATTCAAATATACGCAGTTCAAATTTTGATGTTGAAAATCGTCTGCTATCCTGTTAATTTTTAATTTTTATTTTATATTTACAATCAAATAGCTTCATGGCAAGGAAGTTGTTGTTGAGTGCAAATTTGATGGTGATCGCATCCAAATCCATAAAAATGGAGCAACGATAAATTTCTTCTCTAGGTAATTGCTATCTCGAAATCAACAATTTTATCCTTTTCATTATCTATTGGTAATTAATGCAGAATTTAAAGAAGATGATAGAGTAATACATCCATGAAAGGAGAAAAAAAATTTGCTCTTATTTTCTTGATAATGAAGTTACAGGTTGGTACACTTTATATAGATCAAATGCATAGAATAAAATCCTAACATTTGTGGAAAATATCTAATATTTCCAATAATATAAAAAACCTACACTAAATTAGTCTAATTAAACTAACATGCGCTCGATGCTTCCCCTCAAGTTGGTGTTGAATACGTCCATCATCCCCAACTTGCTCACTTGACTTCAAAGGTTTGTTTGGATAGCCCCTTAAGATATCTGCAACTTGTAACAAACTTGGAACAAATGAGATGCAGATCACATCCTTCTTCAATCTTCTCTTTTATCTCGATGTGTTAGTTCTCTCGTGAAGAACTGGATAGTGAACAATGCTAATCGCTTCCTCATTATCACAACAATTTCATAGGAAAGTTCATTGTCGTTTCCTAATCATCCATAACTCGTTTAAGCCACAGCAGTTCATACACTCCTTGTGCCATGGATCTGAATTCTGACTTACACTGTTTCTTACAACTATCCCTTGTTTTTTTTACTTCTCCATGTTAGGAAGTTGCCCCACACAAATGTACGATGCCTAGTGGTCGATCTTCTATCAATGATAGATCTTGCCCAATCAGCTCAATATATACCTCAATTCCTCGTTTCTCATTTTTTTTTTCAAAGAGTAATCCCTTTCCTGGAGTTCCTTTCACGTACCTTAGAATTCTATAGTTGCTTCAAAGTGTTCATCACATGGTGAGTGCATAAATTGGCTAACCACACTTATCACTAAGGCAATGTTAGGACGTGTATGATGTCAAAATGGTCTGAATGTCCGCTCAAGTAAGACGACCTCTCGTTATATAGGCAATATTGCCAACTAATTACATGTAATGATATGCTAATTACATGGAGTAATCTACTCCCCTATTTATGAATATATCAACAGTCAATTATGGCAACCAATTAGGAGACAATTATGGCGATTATGGTCTCTATTGACATTCCCCCTCAAATTGATGCGAGTTATCCACAAGCATCAATTTGGCAGTTAGAAAATTATGCCGTTGATGTGTCAGAGCTTTAGTGAAGATATCTGTCACATGAAGGTTGCTAGGAACATGTGGAAGAAAAATAGAACATGTGGAAGAGAAATAGCACGAGTCTCAAACGTCTCACAGATAAAGTGGCAATCAACCTCGATATGTTTTATGCGTTCATGGAAGATGGGATTAGCAGTAATGTGGATAGCACAGTGTTATCTGCATGAAGAGAAGTAGGACCACATGGAGGAAACCCAAGCTCAGATAATAACCCATGAAGCCAGTGTATCTTTGCACAGGCATGAGACATGGTCCTGTATTCAGACTCAGTAGTGGACTTAGAAACACGGTCCTGTTTCTTGCTTTTCCAAGTAACAAGAGACTTTCCAAGAAACACCAACCCATAGTAGAACGCCTAGTGTCATTGCACCCGGCATAGTCAGCATCACTATATGCGACAAGCTCAAGTGAAGTTCCAGAAGGATAGAAAAGTCCTCGCAGAACTGTGCCCTTAACATAGCGAATAATTCGGTGAACGGCAGCCATATGTAGATGTGTTGAAGAAGCCATAAATTGACTGACCTGTTGGATTGTATAAGAATTATCAGACCTAGTAACTGTAAGATAAACCAAACTGCCAACAAGATGTTTGAATAGATTCTCTAACTGATCCTTTGTGAAAGGAAGGGAGTCTGAGGAGTGTGGTCCAGAATCTTCATTATGTTTTTGAATAGCACAACCTCGAGTGCTCAATCTTTTGGCGCCAAACGTCTTCTTAGATGGGCTGGTTTATCATGTATATCACGTGTCTCTAGTATGCCACAGCTTCTGGAATTACTTGCACCAAGGTCTGGAAGTTCCATCTCGTTTTTTAGTCTTAGAAACAGCCTCTCGGCTTACAAGAGCCGAGTCTTCAGAATCTGCAGTAAGTTCATGTTTCAGCATTACTTGGCGTGAGCTTCCTCACGGCAGACCTCGGGAAAGCACTTCCAGAAGGCTGGGCAAAGGTTTGCGTCCAACGACACGGGCCTGAACCTTATCCAGCTCCTTATTTTACCCCCAAAAAATGACAAAGATCCTGCTACAGCCCAGTTTGTTCTTGTTGCGTGAAGTATCCATGCTACTCTCCCACACATCAACATCAAGAAGGTCCAATTCCTGCCATATAACCAGTAATTGCAGTGACAAAAGCAATCTCGGAATGCCACTGCTTGTATTTTGGGTCAGTCGAGTTTGGGGCTTTCACTTCACCGTTCGCAAACCCTAGCTTGTTCGCCATCAATCACAAGTCGAACCATGTAATTCTTTCCATTCAATTTGTGGATCATTATTTGAGGGGAAGAATCAGAAAGAGAGATTTGATGGAGCATGTGTTTTCACACTGCCTGCTGAATTGGTTGCACCACTTCCACCTCCGGAATTGGACGAAGCAGTCATGGTTGATCCCTGCTCGTGATACCATGCCAAATTTAAAGAAGATTGAGTAATACAGCCATGACAGGAGACGAATCTTCCTCTTAATTTGCTTGGTGATAAAGTTATTGATTGGTTACTTTATATGCATCAAATGCATAAATCAAATCACAACATATCTTTGAAATATTTTATCTTTCTATGATATAAAAATCCTAAACTGAAATAGTCAAATTAAGCCCTAACTGCTCGACGATAAATATATGCTTTCTAATCGGATTTGAATGGAATATTTTTGTCTATGTTCAATCAGTCTTCGCAGTTATAACTGTCTGCGTTAACTTTTTATAGTACCTTGCGTCTTGGTGCTATTAAGTTCAGCTAATTAACAGCTTGTGTATTTTATCTGCTCGAAAGTCTAATGCCACTGATTAATATGTGACTTAAAAACCGTGTCAGATGCCTGACATTTCCTTTTCTGTTTTGTGTGGCAGGAATTTTCTTGATCACCCGGAATACATACATGGTATGTCAGACGTTATAAAGGATAATATCCTTGTTGACAGGTGAATGTTTTTCCTAATTCTTTCCCCATGAGCAGTCACTCTCCCATGATCCCCTCCTTGCCATGTACCATTTGTCTTACATAGTGTACTCTAATAGTACAATATGAAACACTGAGTTAGACTTACAGTTACCTTTGTTGCTGCCAGCTTTGCCGATAATTTTTTGGGTGAACAAACATGTTTTCGTCATCCTGATTTGTAAAAATTTGCTAAATTTGACTTGAAAAAACAATTTGTATTTTCCAAATTTGTTAGTTTTTAACTGATAGATACCAGGATTCATATCAGATCTGTTGAGATCATATTAACTATAAGTTCCACTTGGAGCCTGGACAGCCATATTAAGCATATGCTAATGAACTCTCTGCCTAGTTGTACATATAAGCATAACCTGTCTTCTGTATATGCAAACAAACTAACTCTGTTTCCTGGCTGTAGATGTAACTACAACCTTCACCCTCACTCCCTAGGTCGAGATCCACTATGCATTTCTAGGAAAGATTTACATGTATCCTGTGAATTTTTCAAATATTGGCCTCAGTCTAAAGTCAGCCATAGTTTGTCTAATGCTCCCTTTGGTATCCATGCACAGTGATAAAATTGGTTGAATGAGTGAACACATCTTTATTGCAGGTGTATTCTTGATGGTGAAATGTTGGTTTGGGATAAATCAGCGAATCAATTTGCAGAGTTTGGTTCTAATCAGGAAATAGGTTTTGTTGCTGCGTTGCTGCCTTTGCCTGCTTTTTTCTGTCTAATGTTTAATATGTTTGTCCATATGTCTATATTTATACTCATGGTTCCATCTTTCTTATTCTTGTCTCAGCCAAGGCTGCAAAGGAGGGGCTTGATAGTGATCGACAGGTGTCTTTTCTATAATGTGAACTATGAAGTGTAGATAATTATTTTAAAACTACAAGCTTCCATTGTTCAGTTTTGATGACTACTTACTACCTTCTGATGCAGTTGTGCTGTATCCTTCTATTGCACCTGAATGCCCCAAGTAATTCAGGCCTGGCTATGATTCTCCAGTTTGGTCTGTTTTTATAATGTACAGTATGACATAAGACGTTAGATTTACAGACATCTTACTCTTTATTTGTTATTTTCCTTAATATAAGTTGTAACTAGATGTTGCATTTGACATTCTTTACGTTGGAGATACCAGTGTTATCCACCAAAGTTTGAAGGAGAGACACCAGCATCTTAAGAAAATTGTCAAACATATAGCAGGTCGGATGGAGATTTTAGTTCCTAATGGTGGTCTCAATGCTCATTGCCCTACTGGTATGTTATCCTTCAGTTTGCTTCTGTCTGATGTTTTCGTTCATGTAACAATTCTTCTTCTGGTATTATAATGACTGACAAGTTTTGCCATGAAGTTTATAATTATATTAGTATAGTATCTTAAGGTTGCATGCGGATTAATGGATTTAGTTCCTAATATTTACAATTTGTTATGCAAATTCATCATATTATTGTAGAAGATGGAGAATTTGGAATCCATGTTCAATAATATATTCATAGGGCATTTTGGCTGTTTGTGAAATTTCTATTATAAAATTATCCTTTCAAACCCTTCCTTTCAAAATTCTCTGTGAAAATTCTAAATCTGTCAATCTAAACATAGTTGAATAAAGCAGTGTAGAAATTGGTAAGTATTGTTCACTTCTTAATTTCTTTGGGGGGGTGATGTTTGGTACGGCCTCGGACCTGAGGGCAGCTCTTATGATGAGGGCTGTGGTGTCATTTGACCAGTTAGGGTCTTGGCGGTTCACATTTTAATTGCAGGGCTGTTATATATATATATCTGTAGTTGTAACTAGATATTGTTTTCCCTCCTCACATCTATCTATTTATTTCTGGGAACTGTTTGGTGGTTGATTTTCTGTTGCTGCGGTATATTTATAGTTAACTGCACTATCTGTCAGGGGAACCTTGTTGGTCGCGAATTGCTCATAATGTTGATGATGTTGAAAGATTTTTCAAAGAGACCATTGAGAACAGGTCAGAGAAGTCCCCAGTTATTGTGTCCAATCTCATAATTACTACCCATTTTCAGATTCACGAATTTTCAATATCCTCAAAGTTTTGTTAAATATGTTTGTATGCATTTGTTACTGTTATAATGTCCATGAAAGCTCATTCTGCATTTTTTAGCGTTTTTTTTTTGTGGCCATTGCAGTTCTTTTCTTGACGTAGATATAATTCTGTATTTGCAGTGGGTATTGTGTACCTGCTGGTGATGTCATCTGTATGCAAAGGCTTTGTGAGATTTACAAATCTTGT
Organism: Dorcoceras hygrometricum; assembly: GCA_001598015.1. Taxonomy (NCBI): domain Eukaryota; kingdom Viridiplantae; phylum Streptophyta; class Magnoliopsida; order Lamiales; family Gesneriaceae; genus Dorcoceras; species Dorcoceras hygrometricum. The sequence goes on from KV007881.1 coordinate 64,520, forward strand.
GTTGCCTTCTTTCCCCCGTGATAGGATAATAATACAGAAAGATCGAAGGATAACAGAGTCAAAGAGAAGAACTGAATTGTATTGATAATCCCAGCAATAGAACAGTAGCAAACCAACGAGAAAAGAAACAGAGACAGTGACCTTCCTCACCCAGGGAACATTCCCTGTACTCCCTAGCTAGTGCTAGTACTAACCAACTAACTACTGCTCCCACTAACTTTCCTGGTACTTAACAGTATTCTGATGGGCCTTGGGCCTTCTAGTGTAAACTCTAGTTATCTTGGGCCTCTCCTCTACGCCTGTGTTATCCTCTAAGCCAGTGTGTGCTTCTGTGTCCATAACATTACTCCCCTCCCTGATTTCAGCCTTGTCCTCAAGGCTGGGACTAGGAAATTGGGAGTAAAAATCTTCTGCATCTTCCCACGTTGCTTCCTCCAGGGACCTCTCTTTCCACTGAACCAGTACCTGAGGGACCAAGAATCCTGCACGTTTTTTGTGTCGTTGGGCCAGCACTTTAGCTGGCTCATAACTGACAGATAAGTCTTGCTCCAGTCCTTTAGGTAGATCCAACGGGTGTGTAAAGTTTCCCCTGGCCTGCTTGAGCTGAGAGGCGTGAAACACAGGGTGGATGCGAGAACCTGCTGGAAGCTGCAATTTATAAGCGACACTCCCAATTCGCTGGATCACTGGAAAAGGCCCGTAGTATCTTGGGGCTAGTTTTTGGTACACCCTTGGGCACACAGATTGCTGACGATGTGGTCTGAGCTTCAAGAAAACCATATCCCCAACCTGGAACGCAATGTCCCTGCGATGAACATTAGCAAACTTGATCATTCTCTGCTGTGCTCTCCCCAAATTAAACTTGAGTTGTCGCAGGATCTCATCTCTGTCACTCAAATCCCTGCTCACTGCTGCCACCTTGGATTCCCCCGGGAAAAACCTGATGATGGTGGGGGGTTTACGACCATAGACAGCCTCAAATGGAGACATACCCGCTGCTGTTTGAAAAGAGGTGTTGTAGCAGTATTCTGCCCAGTGTATCCAAGCACTCCAATTCCTAGGCTGTTCTGAAGTGAAACATCTTAAATATGTTTCAATGCACCGATTTAGTACCTCTGTCTGGCCATCAGATTCTGGATGATAAGCAGAGCTCATTGCCAGCTTTGTTCCCTGCAATCGAAAGAGTTCTTTCCAGAACATACTCATGAAAATTGAGTCGCGATCACTTACAATAGAGCAGGGTACTCCATGTAAGCGCACTACTTCTTTGACAAACCTTTCTGCTACAATCTGAGCCGTGTAGGGGGCTTCAACATGATGAAGTGCCCATATTTCGACAAGCGGTCCACCACAACAAATAATACATCGAATCCTTTTGATCTCGGTAATCCAGTGATAAAATCCATTGAGATATCTGTCCAGATTTGGTCTGGGATAGGAAGTGGTTGGAGTAGACCCGCAGGTTTGGTCGCTTGATATTTGTGTTGTTGACACACTGCGCATTCTGCCACAAATGTGTACACTTCTTTTTTCATCCCATCCCAGAAGAAGCTGTTGGTTATGCGATGTAGTGTTCGAAAGGCCCCAGCATGCCCACCTTCGACAGAACCATGACACTCCTCCATGATTAATGTGGTCCATCTAGAGTGAGCTGGTAACACCAATCTGCCTTTGTAGAATAGCGTCCCATGTTCCAACCCATAATGGGAGTTCACCAGGTCTCCAATCTGTAATCTTGCTATAATTTTGCTCAATTTAGGATCCTGCCTTACAGCAGTTTGAATTTCCTCTATCTCCACCCATTGTGGCACTGGAATGCTATTAATCTCTGGTTCTAAACGTCGGGACAAGGCGTCTGCCGCTCCATTCAAGCTTCCAGCCTTATACTTAATCTGAAATTCAAATCCCATCAACTTGGAGAGCCAGTGCTGTTGGTCGGGCGTTGTGATCCTTTGTTGCAACAGATTCTTCAAGGCTTTATGATCAGTAATCACTACAAATTTTCTGCCCAGAAGATATGGCCTCCAATGCTGCACAGCTAGTACGAGAGCCATGAGCTCTTTTTCATAAGTTGATTTGGACAAAGCACCAGCAGCCAATGCCTTACTAAAGTATGCCAAGGGGCGGCCTCCTTGAGTTAACACAGCGCCTATACCTTTCCCTGATGCATCACATTCTATTGCAAAATCAGAATTAAAATCTGGTAGTCGCAGCACAGTGGCTGTGGTTAGCCTCCTTTTTAATTCCTCAAAGGCCTTGTTAGCCTCGGCTCCCCATTCAAATGCTCCCTTTTTTAGTAGCTCTGTGAGCGGCTTGGCGACCTTGCCATAATCCTTAATAAACTTCCTGTAATAACCCGACAGGCCCAAAAATCCTCGGACGCCTTTGATATTAGAGGGAGTTGGCCACGCTTGCACACTGTCTATTTTCCGCCTATCCACTGCTACACCTTCAGCTGATATAACATGTCCCAAGTATTCGATTTCCTGTAGCCCAAAGCAACACTTTGTCTGGTTCAGCAATAACTGATTATTCTGGAGTACCTCTAGCACACAGATCAGATGGGTTACATGTTCACTCAAACTCTTGCTGAACACCAGAATGTCATCAAAGAATACCAGGACGAATTTCCTCAAGTACGGCCTCAAAATCTCGTTCATGGTGGCTTGAAAAGTGGAGGGTGTGTTCTTGAGCCCAAAGGGCATTACCAAGAATTCGTAATGTCCCAGGTGCGTTCGAAAAGCTGTCTTTGGAACATCCTCTGGCCGTACCCGGATTTGGTGATAGCCCGAGCGTAAATCCAGTTTAGAAAAGTAGACAGCCCCATACAATTCGTCCAACAGCTCTTCAACCACTGGAATTGGATACTTATCTGAGATAGTAGCATCATTCAGGGCCCGATAATCGACACAAAACCGCCAGCTCCCATCCTTCTTCTTAACCAAGATTACTGAACTAGAATATGGACTATTACTCGACTGGATTATCCCTGCGGTTAGCATCTCTCCCACCAGCCTCTCAATTTCATTTTTCTGGCGGTGGGCGTACCTATAAGGTCGCACTTGAACTGGCCCGTGCCCCTCCCTGATCAATATAGCATGATCTTGGTCCCTTGCTGGAGGCAGCCCATGTCGTTTGCGAAACACCAATTCGTATTGCTCTAAAAGCGCCTTCAATTCTGGGATACATGTCCCCTCTTCCTGTGAGTTATCCCTGTTAATTGCAAACAGAGTCGCAGAGTACTCCACTTCAGAAATCTTGTGAATAGATTTGAGGGATACCATACTGCGTTGTAGCGTCGGGTCCCCCTTCAACTCAACCTTGCGCGTCCCATCCCGGAAGCGCATCCTCATCCTACTCCAATCCAGCATAACTTCGCCTAGCGTTCTCAACCAGTCGACCCCCAAAATGACATCCACCCCGCCCAGTTGAAATAGGTGCCCGGTAATGCATACTTGACATTCACCCAAGTCCAACTGCAAGTTACGGCATAGCCCTTTCCAGGCACTTTCCCACCGTCCCCCAAACAGACGCCAAAGTGTACCGATTCATCTATAGGAAGCCTGAGTTTCTCCACCAATGGTCGTGAAATAAAATTGTGACTCGCTCCACTGTCGATCATGATCACGACGTCAGTGCCTGCAATTCGCCCCTTGAGCTTGAGAGTTTGTGGTTGACTCACGCCCCCAATAGAGAATAGGGGTAGCTCCAGAGTGCCATATTCCTTGATATCCTCCCCAGTGTCTTCCTCCTCACCCGAATGATTCCTCTTGGTCGTAGTTCTCGTCGAGTTCACTGTCCAGCAGGGCCACCTGCATGAGCTTGTAAGCACATTTATGTAACGGTGTATATGCCTCACCACAACGGAAGCACAGCCCCTTTTCCTTTCGTTTCAAGAATTCCTGTTGCGACAAGATTCTGCCCTCTCCTTCATCTCACCTCGTTTGCCCAGTGTGTCCCCTGTGTTTGGTCGGAGATTCTCAGTCGGTGGAACATGTGGTGTTCTGTAGGCTGGGCTACACCCCTGTCTCTCTTGTCTGATGGGTTTAGCGGCAATTGGGATGGGCCTCCCTTTCTCATAGCTCACGGTTTCCCCAGTAGTTACCAGCCCCATAATGGGCCTGGGCCGGGTGTTTCCCCCACCGTCACTCACTGGAAATCTTGTGCGATAGCTACCGGCGTATCCATACATCTCTTCGTCAAGCGCCCTTGCCAAATCCATGGCTCGCATAATAGTGCGAGGTTCATGAACTCCGATTCGCTTTCCGATGTCCTCCCTGAGGCCGCTTAAGAAATAGCCAAGACACTGATCTTCCGGAAGATCGCCAACCTGCGACAACAACACTTCAAACTGTTCAATATAACTATCCAACGATTGCCCCCCTTGCTTTAGAGATGACAACAATAGAAATGGTTGGATTGTCGCCTCCCCCCATATCGTTTGATCAACTCCTCGGCAAATCGTCTCCACGTGATGTCTGGAATCTTCAGGCGAAGCCAGTGGAACCAATGGTACGTTGCACCGTCCATATGAATATGAGCTAACCGAAGACGATTGTTGGCCGGGGTGTCATGGAGCTCAAAATAATGCTCTGCTTTTCCCAACCAGCCTCGCGGGTCAGTTCCATCGAAGCCAGGGATTTCAATTCTTTTGAGTGCATGGCGCATCTCAGTATCGGCGTACGTTTTTGATTCCTTATTAGAGTCCCGGGTCTCCTCCTCCTCCTGCGGAAAGGCATGATGATCGTCGTCTCCCCTCGGGTAACGTCGGCCTGGTATGTATGTTTCTCCGTCCCCTTTTTCTTCTGCTGATCTTCTGGTGTTAATCCACTGTTCTAATCGCGTCTGGGCCTCATCCCTTCGAGCCTGTGACTCAGCCATGTTTGCGAGAGCCCTGGTCAGATTTCCCAGGTGCTCTTGTATGTCGCTCATAGTCCCTTGAATCCCACCTACTGTCTTTTCCAGAGCCTCGATTTTGGACTCCGAACGAGTAGCCATCCTAGCGCGATCTTCGAAGCGGCAGGTCGGACCAAATGATAGGATAATAATACAGAAAGATCGAAGGATAACAGAGACAAAGAGAAGAACTGAATTGTATTGATAATCCCAGCAATAGAACAGTAGCAAACCAACGAGAAAAGAAACAGAGACAGTGACCTTCCTCACCCAGGGAACATTCCCTGTACTCCCTAGCTAGTGCTAGTACTAACCAACTAACTACTGCTCCCACTAACTTTTCTGTTACTTAACAGTATTCTGATGGGCCTTGGGCCTTCTAGTGTAAACTCTATTATCTTGGGCCTCTCCTCTAAGCCTGTGTTATCCTCTAAGCCAGTGTGTGCTTCTGTGTCCGTAACACCCCGCACCATGCTTTTGTATTAAAATGTGCTTCCAGAGAATAGACAATTGATGAAGACACTCTAAAAAAAAGTGATGGAGACATGTTGAAACTCAGCAAACACCTTTATGTTGTGTGACACTTCATGTGGCTCCCTTTTTCTGCCTGCAAATGTTTGTTGAACTGCTGTTAAAGGATTTTCATGGCTTTTTCCATAAGGGTACTTGACCTTATGATTATTTGTATATTACAAATTAAACTTGGTAGTGATCCTTTTCCTGTTTTTGTTACTTAAAAAGATGTGTGTATTGTGTGTGTTCCTGGATGCTCCTAGGCGGTCGTGTGAACTACTTTGACAGTCCGAGCTAGACTTTCTTATCTAATTGGCTTGTGGCTGAGATTCTGAGAGTTACCTTTCTGCATGTCTGATAGAATTAACGTGGAAAATTGATCCGTGGTTGCATTTGGATTGATGGATTTGGAGTTGAGAATTTAACCGATGACTAAAAATATTCTTTGCGTATATCCATTTGACAATGGATATTTTTCATTTAGTATTTTTTGGATCATTGTAGTGATTCCAAGTCCATCTAAATATGTAAGCACTTCAATTCCTTCTTTGAAGTACTTCCTCAATCCAATTCATTCGATTGAAATGCGACCTTATTTGCAGATGGTCTTTGCTACATGTAGCAAAGAAACTTTTATACTTGTATTAACTCAAGGAAAACATTGATTGGTAAGCTAATATATGCACTTGGTACTCTGATAGATAAAGAAATACAGCTTGCATGACTAGAGTGATAGATGCTGCAGAAATAGAACATCTAATAATGGGATATTGAAATGATGGTCAGGAGTGAAATTGTGGGACGTTATCGGGACTTTGATTTCCTTCATGATACTCATATATGTATCCCTGTAGCTATTGTCAGTGACAGTTACCTAAACCCTGATTTCCCCTCAATCATCTGGTTTTTTTTACTTACAATATTCAACTTCACAATGTCAGAGATGAAGGAATTGTTCTGAAAGATCTTGGATCGAAATGGGAACCTAGTGATCGAAGTGGGAAGTGGCTGAAGCTGAAGCCTGATTATATTCACGCGGGCTCGGATTTAGATGTTCTTATCATAGGTATGAAACTAACCTTTAAACTCTTCTACAGATGAGGATTTTACACTATTATGTTACAATTCTTAAGATAATCAGGGGGCTATTATGGATCTGGGCGGCGAGGAGGAGAGGTGAGGATGATGCTTGACTTTGTGTTGTTTTTTCTTCATATTCAGCTGTTAAACTTTCTGCTTTTTGTTGCATGCTTGAAGGTTGCACAATTCCTTGTTGGTCTTGCAGAACGTCCTGCCCCAAACACATATCCTAAACGGTTTGTCTTCTTGTAAAAGATTGGCTTGAAGTTCTTTAATGTATCATCCCCTCTAAATTTGAACCATGTTTTACTTGTTCATATTACTTGTGCCTTTTATCATCATTCTTTTGAGAATTTATTTCATCCCATGCTCTTGGCTTCATTCATTTTAGAATTGGCAAAAGATGCCTCCAGTATTTACCTCCTTTGTTTTTTCCTTCTTTTTTGCTTTGGCCTTCTGTCGTTTCCTCTCTTATCGTGTAGTCTTATTAGTTAACTGTTACATTTCTGCAGATTTGTCTCCTTCTGCCGAGTGGGTACAGGGCTCTCTGACGAGGAGCTTGACGCCGTTGTGACTAAATTGAAGCCATATTTCAGGTAGCTGTTAAATAGTGTCTGAATCTCAAAATTGTCGAACAAACCGTTGGCTGAGATTGGTGAGATGACTGCAATGTTCAGGTTGACTCATGGACTTGGGTTTAATTTGTTGGACTAGGAATTTTCCACGGGCATTTTACCAAGGAACTTGCCTGTTGTTAACAATGTTAATGGGTTGGTTATTTGCAAGCAAATGGATATTTATGTGGAATTAAACTTGACTACAAAAGGCCTAACAGGGTTTTACTTTTGTTCCAACATAGATTGTTATTGAATTATTTACTTCATAAAATCTTGAGCAATAACTTTTACAGGAAATATGAAAGTTCGAAGAAGGCACCACCAAGCTTTTACCAAGTTACGAATAACTCAAAGGAGAGACCAGATGTCTGGGTTGAAAGCCCAGAAAAGTGAGCATAGGTTTCTCAGCTTGCATCTCTTTCTATATGTTCCTTACCCTTCTGTGCTTTTGCATGCAGATCGATTGTCCTTTCCATCACTAGTGATATTCGAACGATCAGATCTGAGGTATCCTTGTCGATACTACATATTTTGCCATTTGCGCAACACATATCATGTGAAATACCTCATTTAAAATGATATTCTACTTAGAGTGGACCTGAATTTTGAATTTTCTTCTTTGCTTTTGCTTTTTGATTTTGTAATTATTCCTTGGTTTTCCACCCGTTATGAATGCATCTTTGTGTAAATCTACTTTCAGATGTGTTGATCCTATTTCTTATTTTATTATGCGTTCAGGTTTTTGCAGCTCCATATAGCTTGAGATTTCCACGAATCGATAGAGTGAGATATGACAAGCCTTGGCATGAATGCCTTGATGTGCAATGTCAGTGGAACCTTCATTTTAGTACTTCATTGTCTTTCAATAGATAATGTTTAACTTTTTTATTTCGTCACAATATCCAATGTTTTTTGGTACAGCCATAGTACTATTTACACTCACAACCAACCATCGAGATGGATGATTTTCTTTTTAACTATTGCAGCTTTTGTGGAATTAGTACATTCAAGCAATGGTACCACGCAAATGGGGTATGCAGTTGAGGATCACAAGCCAAAACGCACAAAGTTGTCTAGAGGAGTGAAAAAGAATGTTTCTGCTGTTCCTTCCCATTTTCTCCAGACAGATGTTTCGCAAGTTAAGGGAGAGACTTCAATATTTTCAAACATCATTTTCTGTATCCTATGACCATATGCTTATTTCATCCAATGTGAAAATATTTGGATTTGGATATTCATACAGTTGTGTGGCCAATTCACTGAAATTATAAACACATCAGAAATATTTTTACTTTAAAAGGGAGCAAGGGACAATCTTCCAAGTGAAGAATACTTTTGACTCGTTTGATACGATAGTAACCTTTGGAAGTCAATTGACTGTGATCAATTATTATGTAATTATTACATCCTTAAGTGTGATTGCTCAATCATTCTTTTATGCCAAAATAAATGTATTTTGTTTTTGTGAAAGTATTTCTTTGCTAATTGAACCTCCATGACATTTTTAGACTTTGTCAATCTTCCTTCATCCCATTCCCTTGATTCTCTGCACAAAATGGTGGTTGAAAATGGTGGTACTTTCTCAATGAATCTGAACAATTCAGTTACTCACTGTATTGCTTCTGAGAGTAAAGGTAGTTTCTCATTCTTTCTTCTTACAAGCAGGCCCGGAGTAAGTGCTCTTATACCCGGAGAGAGTTTATTGTTTTTGTAAAACTATCTTGCAGGAATCAAGTTTCAGGCTGCAAAACAGCAGGGTGATGTTATTCATTGCTCTTGGTTATTTGATTGTTGCTCAAAGAAGATGCTTCTTCCTTTACAGCCAAAGTTAGTGTAACATTGTTTCACTTTTATCTCCACGTTGACTTGTAACCCTGTGAGTTACATTTGTAATAATTTTCGTGTTTTATGAAGGTACTATCTTTTCCTCTCTGACATTACAAAGAAAAGGTTGCAACAAGAAATTGATGAATTTTTTGACTCTTACTATTTGGATATTGATACTGGGGATCTCAAACAGGTATATTCGTCTGCCAAATCCCTCTACATGTTTGTTATGTTGACTGTCATGCTATCTCACTAGTAACTTGAAGTAAAATGTGCATGGGTATTGCCTTGATTAAAATTATCCACTTTTTATTTTTGTTTGTTGCTTTTCAGGTCCTACGAGACATAGGTAAGACTGAAGATCCCAAGTTAGTTCAGTATTACAAGAAAAAGCTCTGTCCAAAGGATGAATGGGTTCGCTTTCATGGTTGCTGCATTCATTTTCATTTTCCAAAGCAGTTATTGTAAGAGGATTGTCTCTCAACACTGGAATATGAACCAAGTTAGTTGTTGGTTGTATTGCTACTTTGGAGTTGAGATTTGATCCTCTTTTCTTGTGTTGCAGAAAAAATCTGATCTGGAAAACTCCATTGGAACTTGCAATGAGAAGGCTGAAAATTGAGGTTTCCACTGGTGGTGGAAGTGTTACTGAAACTCTTCACCATGCTACTCATTTAGTAGTTATGTCATCTCCACAGCTCGATGTGGACTTTAATACACTATTGAGCAGGTGAGTAGTACTTTATGCCATGATAAGCACTAATTGTACTTTTTGGTTGATAGCTGCATAAATTTACATTACATCACGCAGCTTATCCAGTATCTTGTCTGCGATACAGCCTAACATTTTTTTTTTCAGTGCATTTCCCAACTGTAAGTTTTCTTCGCATTTACTACTGTTATTTATTATCTCCACACTAATCCTGGCATAACAATTACCAGGCCTTATAAAATGAGTTACAGTTCATGTAACAGCTGTGGGAGATTTAATTTTTGAAGGGGAGGTTCTAAATCTTTACTATTTTATAAAGGCTGAGAGCCTTAGAGAAACTGTTTTGTTACATCACCTGACATCAAAACTTTTGTTCCGTTTCTACCCCAACATCCTTTTGCCCATTTCTTCGTATTACTTTAATATTGAAACCTTTTTTGGTAAATTTCAAACCTCCTCACAATATTTCCCACTATTCTACCTTTTATTCAACCCCGTTAAATTTATATCTTTCATGAAATGCTTTCAAGTTTTCAATCACTTTATTTAATCATAATTAACAGTTAATGTTATTTTATACTTGTAATCAATTTTATTTAAATTGACATTGTCTTTTTTATTTTTCATTTTTTTCGTTTACAAAAAATAATTCTTTTTATGTAGTTTTTAACAATGTAATAATTAAACCAAATATTTGAAATATAATTTGTCACACAGTGCATGTGCCGATTACCTATAATAATTAATGCATTCAGTCAGTGGACCCAATTTTTTATCATACTTTTATCACACTAGTATTATTAGCTGTCTTTATCAGTTTCATGGAGGCAGAGAAGCGTGTCTTGCACAGTAAAAATTTGCACATCGTTAAGTCAGAGTGGTTAGAGAACTGCTTCGAGAAACGCCAGAAGTTGCCTGAGGAGAGTTACAGTTTGAAACCCTTGGGCTTTGGCCAGTCTTTACTGGAGTCCTGGTAAGTGTTGAATTAACCTAATGAATGGATTATGCATGGCATTGTCTTAATATCAACTTAACTCGTTGTTACCTAAAATACTATGAATGTATTTCTTACCTTGCGTTTTTTATACTCATGTTTGGAGGCGTATGAATACCCTTAATTGTTTTTTACAGTTTTTAATTTCTTTCGTACACGTGAACAGGCTATTTCAGTCATAATCTATGAGTTCAGGAATAGCTCAGTAATATCTCCAATAGTATTTTCACAGCCAGTGAATAGCTCAGTATATCTCCAGTAGTATTAACAGCCAGTGAAATTGCTTAACTTAGCCTCGCCTTTGGACTTTGCATGTAAAAAATTTAAAATCCTAATGCATATGGTCTCAATCGGAATATATTTTTCACCTGATGCTCTACCACTTGTGTGAATGCAATAATCCGTTGGCTCAGTTGGGGCACCTTGATATAGAAATATTAAATTGGAGAACAAAAATGGACACTGAAATTTTACGTGGAAAACCCCTTAAAATTATTAGGATAAAAACCACGGGTAAGATGAAAAATATTACTATAATATTTTGAGAATTACGCCATCTCACTGTATTTCGAAAGAGATATACATTCTCTTAATACAGGAGAAACCTATCTCACAAATATTATAGAATACACTTTAAAATATATATAAATATAAATATATATTTATATATATATAGAAGATGATTGTGGGATGAATGAAATATGATGGAATGCATCATATTTATAGACGAGTTCCTACGTCTGAACATGAGCATCAACAAACCAATTTGTTAACTTTCAATTTTATGCACCACACACGTGTATTTGCATTTAATGCTACTTGCCGACATTTCTCCCACTTGGAGATTTGATTGAGAATCTCCACAAATCCTTTCAATCTTGCCGTTCCCTACTGCTTACGTTTTTGCTAGGCCACATGAGGATCTACACCACTCAAACTTGTCAGTATTCACTGGCTTGGTCAGATAATCAGTCATGTTATCCTTTGTATGGATCTTCTGCATGTCCACACTTCCTTCCTCTTCTACATCCCTCACAAAGTGACATTGTACTCCAATGTGTTTATTCCTGGAATGAAAGGCTGGATTCCTTGCAATGTGCAAGGCACTCTGACTGTTACAAAACAAAACAACTCTCTCTTGTTTGTGCCCAAGTTCCTCCAACAACCTTTGAATCCATATAGCCTCCTTGCAGTTGGAGTAGCTGCCATGTACTCTCCCGCCGTTGTAGATAAAGCCACAACTGTCTGTAGTTTGGAAACCCGGCTTACTGCACCTCCTGCAAGTGTAAACACATAACCAACAGTAGATTTTCTCTTATCAGGATCACCTGTATAACCTGAATCAACATAGCCCCTTGTCAAATCTGATCCTCCAAAACATAATGCAGCATTTGAGGTACCCTTAATGTATCTAAGGATTCTGTTCACCATGCTCCAACGCTCTCATCCAGAATTCGTCATGTACCAACTAATTGCTCCGCTCCCACTGCTTGTGCAATGTCTGGTCTGGTACAAATCATTGCGAACATCAAACTCCCCACTGCCGATGCATACGATATCAACATGTCCTCCACATACAACAACAAAATGATATAATTATTTCCACCAGACCTCTTGAAATATGTGCAAGGGCCTGCACTCAGTCAGTTGTATCCAAGGCTCATGATATATGAATCAAATCTCTTGCATCTATAGATGTATTGTACCAACACCTTGGCGCCTATTTTAGACAGTACAGAGATTTCTTCAACTTGCAAACCAAGTTCTCTTTGCCTGTATCAGCAAAATCTTCTGGTTGGAGCATATAGATTTCTTCTTCAAGATCGCCATGAAGAAATGCCGTTTTCACATCTAGCTATTCTAGATGTTGGTCAAACATCACACACAATGCTAACACGACTCTGATTGTATTGAGCCGAACCACTGGAGAAAATATCTTGTTGAAGTCAATGTCTTCTTTCTGAGCATACCATTTCACCACTAATCTAGCACGATATCGTTCCACTTGGTTATTATCATCACGCTTGATCTTATATACCCATCTATTACCGATAGCTTTCCTTCCTTGTGGTAGGGTAACAAAATCCCATGTTTTATTCCTGTCTAAAGCTTCCAATTCTTCATGCATTGCTGTCTTCCATAAGGAAACATCCGAGCTTCGAGGGGCCTCTTGGAAACTCGATGGCTCACCATCCTCTGTTAGAAGACAATATGCAATATTGTTTTCAGTGACATAATCTGAAAGCCAACCTCGTGGTCTTCTCTATCGAGTTGATTGCCTCACTTTGGAAACTTCTGACTCAACTGATTCTTGTTCCTCGTGCTCTAGTACTGCTTCACAAGAGTGTGTTTCCACCAAAAAGAACATCCATCCGAAGTATACAATTCTCTTTAGGAAAATCTTGTTGTGTAGTGACTTGACCTCGTACATTTTTGTCAGAGTATCCCTGAAACAAACCGTACTCTAGAATTTTTTTTAATAAAGTGCGGAATAAACAACTTAAAAAGTATGGCTCGTCCCTTCAAAACACTTTCTCAACATTACCTTAAAACATAAATAACTAAATATTTATCCATACGGCTTAAAATCAGAGTACGTAAAAGTTGCGGAAACTAAACATGACTGATAAAATAACTGAAAATGTTTCATAACATAAAATGAAGACGTCAGAATGGTCAACGGGTACAGCTGCAACGGGCGATCAGAGATCCTCACCGTCGGTCAGCATAAAATCAACAGGGTCATCACCTGCATCATTTAAACCTAGTGAGCCTAAAGGCCCAACATGCTCTATCTGAATAATAACAAGGTACATATAATAAAATCGCATGCAAGCACATACGAATCGTAAAATAGTTTTAAAGCATGCATGCGTGAATGATCGTAAAACATGGCATTGGAACTCTTCATAATAGTACACGAACATATATCGTACATACTGAGGCATGAACATACATAACGTAACGTAAAAGGGCGTGTGAGTCGTATCCGTGAAATGTGAGCGGACGTGTGATTGATCAATCATAAGAACCAAGCCCGGCATCCCGGATCCGCTCATCGTCTATCTTGCCACAAGTCACTTAAATCCCTCCATTTTTCTTTTAAAACATGCCTTTATCATTTTATACATTTTCATGATGCGTGCATTTCATAAAACATGCAATTTAAATGCTTAGCCCGTCAATATATATTTATTTCCTTCATTTCAAAAATTAACATACATAAAATACTACATATATAATTACATATATATTCACGGGCTTCTACGTTTTCTACTCCGGTCAAGAACTGGTTCAGGTGCCTGACTCACTAATTCTAAGCCCAAAAGCCTAGACTTAACTTTAAAATAACATCTAACCCTAAACATGACTTGGCCCATGACTTTAAAATTGAACTTTAAAAGTTAATAAAATACTCACTCCTTTACTTTAAAATCAAACATAAAATTTGACTAAATAAAAGTCTCATTGACTCAAAATTTAACTTGAAAACTTAAAACAAAATATTAGGTACATAAAATAATTAAAAGTTTGACTTAAAATTTGACTTTAAAATATGTTTGACCTAATATTCTTAAAATTGGACCTAAAACTTTAAAATTAAAATACCCGGTCCGGAAATAAAATAAGTTGGACCAAACTTAAAATATTTTGACCCGATCCTCGACTGACCGACCCGGTCCGACCGAACCCACCAAACCGGTCCAGCCAAACCGGCCCATGCAACGCAAACCCTAACCTAGCTGCACGCCAACACACACGACGCCGCGGCCTCATCACTTCGCACGACCTTCTCCGGTCGCCCATGATCGGAGCCCCACCGACTGGACCACCCCCAGGTCCAGCAGCACCCTCTCGAACCAGCCATGGCCCATGCTGCGTATGAGCGGAGGACTCGCAAGAAGGCGGCAGCCGCACGCACGCACGATGACGGCCGCATTGTGTCATGGCCTTGGTTCGACCGTGATTCGGCCATCTCCTCTCATCCATGGACCACTCTAGACCACCCTTGGACCACCATGAACCGAGCACAAGCCCCTTGAACCGTCCATGACCAATGCAAGACAAGAAACGAATCAAACACGTAATGAAAACGATGAAACATGCATGGATCTTCAACATTATGTATAGATCAATCCAAAACACATACAATTCATGCAGTCATTAATTAAAAACAGTATAATATGGCATAAATGGTGAGAAAAGGAGAGATGTAACATGGCTTGATTGAAGAATTATGCATACAAAGCGTTATCGGGACGGAGGACAAGCGGTGAGACGATCAAACCTTGAAATTCACACCAAAACTTGAAGAATTTCGTGCAAGGGGGAAGCGGAGTGAGGGGAGGGAGGTGGAGGCTAGGGTTACAAGAATTAACGGTTGGGGTGAAAATTAGTGAGTACCAAAAGACCCCTCAAATGATTTTAATTAGGAAAATAATAGACTTTTCCTATACTAACCCTTCACTAATTTAAAATGTTGAATAAAACTCTAAACATAGGCTTTAAATCTTAAATTTTCGTAATATATATCCTCATCAATTTTAAAATATAGGAAAGTCCATTAAAATAGCCCGTAAAGGCGAAAAAGGGGTTCCCTTCAACCCATAATTATAAAAATCTCATTTTTCGTAACTACTGCTTAAAATATAAATTTTAGCTCTTAAAAATATGAGGGCTTAAAATTCCAAATAATTTTCATCTCGGTCATTCCTAGTCTCGTCCACGCGTCCGAAATTTTAGCTCTTAAAAATATGAAGGCTTAAAATTCCAAATAATTTTTATCTCGGTCGTTCCTAGTCTCGTCCACGCGTCCGGAACTCAAATAGACTAAAAACATAACATGCATATCATGAAACATTAAAACTATCATTAAATCACATAAAATAGCATATAATTTTCTAAAATGATTTTCCCTCTAGTCATGCACTCATTTCCACGTAATTAGGATTTCTGGGCGTTGCAATCCCACAATTTTTTTCTATTTTATTTCTGCGATACTGGACAAAACTCCATCTGCTACTGCCAAGTGTATATTGGAAATAACAGCACCATTCATCTCATTCCATTTTCATCATCCGTGAGTCCCCCGGTCCTATCTCCAGTAGCAGCCAAGCAACGTTCTTTCGTTAAATTGCTTGAAACTTCAATTTCCACAGCATAAAGTTGCTGCCATTGAATTTTTCTATCTCATACTTTGCCGTCATTATGCCAATAATTATACTGTCTTATAAAAAATTCAAAAAAATCTTTTCTGATGTGGAAGATCAGTCACAGTTGTAGCCACAGAGCATACTCAGAATTTTAAGAAAATTTTCACCAGACTCGATACCACTTGTTGGTCCCAGGTGGGGCACCTTGAGATATAAAAATTTAATTGGAGAATAAAAATTTATACTGAAATTTTACGTGGAAAACCCCTAAAAATTATTAGGATAAAAACCACGGGCAAGATAAAAATACCACTATAATATTTTGAGAATTACACCATCTCATTGTATTTAGACACACACTCTCTTAATACAGGAGAAACCAATCTCACAAATATTATAGAGCACACTTTAAAATACATATAAATATAAATATATATATATAGAAGATGATTGTGGCATGAATGAAATATGATGGAATGCATCATATTTATAGATGAGTTCCTCCTGATGAACATGAGCATCAACAAACCAATTTGTTAACTTTCAATTTTATGCACCACACACGTGTATTTGCATTTAATGCTACTTGCCGACATAATCATCTATGAATTTTTATACATGGAGATCATGTAAAATCTACAGTTTCACACGCAATTTCACCATGAAGTGTCTGTGCTGCAATAGATTTGAATGTATTTTCAGTTCAAAGATTATGTTTAGCTGCTTGAATTCCTTGAATAAACTTTATTTATGTGATACTTACAGTGATGAACACAATGTTGGTAGAGAAGATTACAGTAGCTGTTCTACTATGGAAAATAGGGATGCATCTCCTTCTGCTGGTAAACGTGAAAAATGGAGCAAAAACTATGCTGCGGCAGGTAACCGAAGATTAGTCAACTTGCCTGCCAGAAGTATAAAAAGAAAACGGGGAAGTTCAAGTGGAAATAATACGGTAAAGGAAAAACCAATTGTTAATCAGCCTCGAAGAACAAGAGCACGGCTTGGAAACAAGCCTGCTAAGATCTCTGAGAATGAATTGGATGAAGGTGCTTTGTCAGATGAGAAGAGAACATCTGATAAAAATGACATGAATTTTGGGATTCCTGAGACGTTTAAAGATAGAGGAAAATCGGGTTACAGATATCCTCGAAGAACAAGGGCTCAGATCAGGAACAAGCCTGTAAAGATTGGCGAGAATGAGTTTGATCTTGATGGTTCACCAGATGAGCCAGCTATCAAAAACAACTTTGAAGTCAATGAAGCCAGACATGAACACTCAGATCGAGTAGACAAGCTATTTCCTGATATTAAGATGGAGGTGTCAACCGAAGAGTCTGAAGTTCCAGAGAGAGGCCAACCTGATCAACCAACCATTGCCGAATGCAGTGGGAGCGAAACACAGTGCAACAATCAAGTTGCAGACACACTCGATCCTGTTCAAGCCATGCTGCTAAACATGTTACCAATTCTTTCAACCCAGAAAACCGATGCTCCTAAAACCGATTCTACTAAAACCGATACTCCTGCTATTGTTGAAGAGGTTAAATTTAAAGGTGCTGATCAAACTCAATATGAGGAAAAATTACCTTCAGATGCTGACACAAAACCGGTGACGAAAAAGAAAGTCAGCTACAAGGATGCCGCTAACCAACTGCTCAAGGATTGGTAAAATAACTTAGTATGTATTTGGTTATGTTATTTCCCTATGTTCATACGTACTCTTTATGTACAGTGGTTTGATTTAGCTATATAAAATATTTTTGTATTGCCTTTTGAGGCTGTGAAGCTGTATTATGCTGTGTTGCATATGGTGTGTAATACAAAATGAATTTTATGTGTTTTAGGTTGATCTATGCATCATGTTGAAGATCCATGCATCTGCCATTGTTATTCGTCATGTTTTTGATTAAATCGTTTAAGGCTTCGGTTGAGACGGGTTCAAGGGCTATGGACCGTGGCTAGGCTGTCGTGTGAGGGTCCAAAGATGTGGAGAAGAGGGCTAGATCATGGCTAGATCTTGGCTGGATCGTGAGGAGTAGCGCAGCCGTGCGTAGCGACGCACGTCGCTAGTTTCATGCCTCGGTCGAACCATGTGGCTCATGGTTCGAGCCAGGGCTGGTCCAGTTGGGACCGGCTGGACCTGGGGGTGGTCCAGTCGGCGGGGCTCCGGCCAGGGCGACCGAAAGCCAAGAGTGACGGCTGGTCGCGTGGTCCAGTCGGCGGGGCTCCGGCCAGGGCGGCCGAAAGCCAAGAGTGACGGCTGGTCGCGTGGGCATGCATGGAGGCGTGTGTGTGAGTTGCTAGGGTTTGTGTGCATGGGCTTGGTTTGGTTCAATTGGACCGGTTGGTTCGGTTCGATTGGACCGGGTCGGTTAGTCGAGTGTCGAGTCAAAATATTTTAAATATGGTCCGAGTTATTTTAATTATGGACCGGTTTTTTTAATTTTAAAGATGAAGGTCCACTTTTATGATTTTTGGTCAAATCTTTTAAAGTTAAATATTTTGCAAACTTTTAATTAATTTGTGGACCTAATGCCTTATTTTAAGTTTTTAAGTCAAAATTGAGGTTATTGTATCTTAAGTCAAAAATTGACCATGAGATTTTAATTGGTCAAAATTGGTTAACTTATTTTAAAGTCAAAATTGGCCTTTGATTTCAAGGTCAAAATTGGTCAATTTATTTTGAATTAGTCAAAATTGGAGGATTTTAAGGATGTTAAAGGTGAATTTTAAGTATGTTCTAAGTTAAATTTTAAAGCTAAGTCTAGAACTAGTGGGCCAGGCTCCTGAACCAGTTCTTGACCGAGGTAAAAAAATGTAGAATCACGTGAATGTATATCTAACTGTATATGTAGTATTCTATGTACGTAAATGTTTTAAAAGAGGATTAAATATACATTGACGGGCTAAGCTTTTACTTTGCATGGTTTTAAGAAATGCACGCATAATGAGATGCTATGAAACGATCAGGCATGATTTTTTTTAAAGATAAAATCCGAGGGATTGAAATGATGTGGCAAAGTTTAATGATGGGAGCTAGCCGGGTAGCCGGGCCCGGGGATCCCCTGTTTTAATGTATGATTATGAGCCTATGGATCCATGTGATCACGACATGATGAAGTGGCATAGTAGGTGCTTGGGATCCCGAGGTAAGGTTGGGTGAACAGCACCGCCACGTACGTTGGTTATTTCGACTGATCAGTCACACGCCCGCTCGCATTCACTGATACGACTCATACGGTTTTCATTTTACGTTATGTCATGCCTTATGTACTCTATATGTTATGATATGTTATAAATGTACGAACAAGGTTTTATCAGTCATGCATGCATGTTTTAACGTATTTTATTACAAATATGTGCTCGCATGTACTTTATGTATATCTACCTTATTATTTTGAAAGATAGAGAATTCTGAGCCTCTAGGCTCACCAGGTTTAAAATGGTGCAAGTGATGACCTGTTGATTTCATGCCGACTGGTGGTGAGTACCTCTGAGCGCCTGTCGCAGCAGTACCCCGTGACCACTATGATGTCTCTATTTATTATGATACGCTTTTCAGATATTGATTTTTAGCATGTCATGTTCCGTACTATTACTCAATCTGATTTTTAAATAGTATGGAGGATTTAACGTTTTAAGATATTTATTTTATTTACGTTTCAAATCGATGGTTTAGAAAATGTTTTATAAGGGAACTAGCCATACTTTTAGTTTATTTATTCCGCATACGATTTAAAAAAAAATTTAGAGTACGGTTCGTTTCAGTTGGTATCAGAGCGGTGATTCTGGAGGGATACTAGCCTGCTGCGTGGAGCTCGGAAGTCGCACTACCAGTCTGTGAGTTCTACTGTTTTATGATTCATGTTTATGTTCGCATCCTGCATGTTTTATTTCTGCGTGAGTTTGGCCTTAGAATCTTTAAGACTTAGACGCTTAGTCATGCACTTAGATTTACGTTATAAGGTTTTGGTGTACCAGAATGCCTCCTCGATGCGATAGGACCCATCAGGATGATTGTCAGGCCCCGTGCTAATTACTAACAATTAACACATAATAAGCGCATAAACACGGAAGCTTGAAATCCGGGCTTAAAAATTTTTCGAAATACAATGGGCCTGAACTTCAAATCATACATTCAAAATAGCAATAATAAAATACGAGTTGACTCAAACTCCAACACAACAAGTATATCAACCAAATATAAATCCCCAATACATGATAACACGGGGCATCCCCCGGTTCAATACATATCATATATAGACTGGGACTCAGGGACGCGGGGATCGATCAGCTGAACTTCCACTCTGCCCAGCTAGGTTACCTGAAACTCCTGCAAATGGGTAACACAAACCCAAACAACAAAAGCAAGAAAAGAAGTACGAGGTCAAGCCTCAGTACGAAGAGCTATCAAAGCAGATAAACATGCAACATGCTATAAATCAATGCTATGAATGCATGAGGGCTATCAAGAAATCGGATAGCTAGACCAGTCTATCAACTGGCAACTCAAATCAAGCCTCTATACCACTCACAGCCAATCAGCCGGTGGAAATCATCGGTCCGTGATCATCGGGGCCCGTCAGCCCATCACAGCTCGGTGGTAGACACTCGAATCCGGTAGTCACCACTCCGACTAT
>KV007882.1:4914-16256 GCA_001598015.1 Dorcoceras hygrometricum
AAAATGACATTGTTTATTGAAGTTCCTTAACATATGTATTGAACAGAGGTCTGCCTGTGTTTTATGAAATTGTTACTACTCAGGTTTTACTTGCTGAGCCTTTAGGCTCACTAGCTTTTAAAATGGTGCAGGTACGACAGCTGGAGAACGAACAGCAGGTGAAACTTGAAACCAGCAGTTGGGTGGCGTCGTGTTTATCCAAGGCCTACGTTTTCCGTGTCTTAGTCGTATCGTTTTGATTTAGATTGTGCTGTATTAGATCAGTAGCAACGGTTGTATATTTACCTATAATATCAGCTGTTGTAAATCGCAATTGCCATTATCAATGAAAACTGTTTTCCGCAAATGTTTAGCAGTAGCGTGCAAATTAGGTACCTGCTGGTCTTCGAATTTTTCTTGTGTTTTGTTTCTTTTAAGTTATAAGAAATACAACTTATAACAAATTACCTTTTAGCCTTCTTTTACTTCGAAAATTTTTATTTACCCCAATCCTCGTGGCCCCGTTGGGTTCGGGCGTCACAGAGTACATCGGAGTTCAATCGAAGAAGAAACTCGAATCAACTCAGGCTATAGAAACAAATAACGCAGAGCAGATCTTTAAGCTGAAGAACTATCTCTGCAAATTGGGTATAACTTCGAACAGATTAGAGTTATACCTTCGAATCGAAGCTAATGGAACGAAGAATTAAACTTGAGATTACAGTGTCAGTCCAGAGTGGACCTAAGCTGAAACTGCTTAGCTCAGAGTATCAAACAGATCGCGAGCGTAAAACAGCTCGGAGTAGAAAATTAGATTTTGGTTGTTTGTTCAACTCAGGTTAGGAAAAGTCAAAGCAACTTAAACGAGCATACTGGATTACGATGGTCAAAAAAAGTAAACTCAGCTTAGGATAATCAGACCGAATCGCGAGCTTAGAGCAGCTCAGATGGTAAATCAGATTACGCGCTTGAAACATCTCAGAGGATGGAAAATAGATAACGCTCTTGGAACAGCTCGCAAAATTAAAGAAAATAAATAGTCAGCTTAGCTTAGAATGACGAAGTCAGATCGTAGGTTCAAATCAGCTCGGGGAAATATCAGATCACAAGTGTAAACTTGAACAGTTCAGAAATTGAACTACGAACTGGAAGCATCGAACAAATTATCCCATATTAGAATAACAACGATGTAAAAAAAACTTGGAGAAGTTCAATAGATTAGCTAAGATTATCGGGCCAGAACAGCGTTCTAACTAGACCATTTTTATAACGCCAAGAAATCCGTAAATCCACAATGACAAATCTTAATATTTGAAGGGTTTAATTTTCTAATTTCAGTACCCTTATTTAGCTTCATTTCAGTGATTCAACTTTCTTCTGAGCTGAATTTCAGTTTAGACAGGAACCGATTCGCATGAGTGGTCGGCCGAGTACAAACAAACACGGTTCGAGTTTTTAAAATGTTTTTTTAAAAAAAGAAAAGAAAAATAAAGATATTTTAAACTGAATGAGATCAGTCCCTGCGTGCAGTTTTTAAAACCTACTACACTGTTTTCATTATGGAGCTCCTTTAAGGCCATGGAGTGCCCCTCTAAACCAGAAACCAACCAAAGATTTCATTAAAGTTTTCTTTATCCTTTCTATCGTGCTTGTGGGAGATTCAAAGCCGGAACTGTTCACTGCAACTTGACTTTCCGCTTTGAGGCAAGTAAACGCTGTTTCTTGCTGCTTCTGTGAAAACATATTATTGTTCACCTTTATCTGCGTGCTGTTGCTTTCTGTTTGCATCTGTTTCAGAGTTTTGAGCTATGTTTAAAGGTTTTCAAATGATGTTAGAATCTGTACGCTTTCAGTGGTTTCGAAAATGATTTTTAAGTTTCCCAAATGTTTTACAATGGAGTTTCTAAGACAGTAGGAGCTGTTGTATTTTTAAAATGTCTGGGTTGTACGTATGTAGCTTCAGTGTAGAGTTCTATGTGCAGAGAATAAGTTGTGATGGAAGGTTAGTGTTAGGAATAAAATATGAGTTTTGATGATAACAAATACAAGAAACCGAACAGACTATAGCCGTAAGATGCAAAGCTGAACAGAACATCTTACGACGTAACAGACCTGGTCAGAGCGTGTTGATCAGCTAAGAGTGGGCAGATCAGATCAGTACGTTGTATATCAGCTCAGAGTATGTATAATAGCTCATGGCGATGCATTTCAGCTTAGAGAAAGCAAAACAGTTTACGGCATAGCTACTCAGCTCAGAATGATGCAGATCAGCTTTGACGGGCTCGAACAGCTCAGAAAATCGGATTTGAGCTCAGATCAAGTTAAACAGCTCAGAACGTGGGACTTCATCTTAGAGCAAGTAAATCAGTTCTAAGGAGTTAGTTTCAGCTCAGAGCATGGAGATCAGCTTAAAGAGTCCCGATTCAGTTCAGAACAAGCAGATCAGCTTAGACCAACACTTTTCAGTTCAGGGTAAGCAGAGCAGATCAGAGTGATTCAGAACAGTTCATAGTGGAGCTTCAAAATTAGAACATTGTTTTGGTTCAGGAATCAGCTTAGAGAAGATTCAGATTGGAGCTTCGTATATTGAACAGCTTACAGCAGTCTACGGTACGTACAACTTAGACAGTACAGAAAATAGCTTACAGCTTAGACAGTATAGAAAATAGCTTAGACCGATAACAGCACAGAGACCAGCTCAGAGCTAAAGAACAACTTTCAGTTTAGAGCATATATGAATTCAGATAAGAGCATGAAGAGCTAAGTCACAATTCAGTATTGATGTTATCAGTTTACGAAATAGCTCAGATGAACGTTTCCAGATCAGCTCAGAACTGTATATCAGATCAGATATGGAAGAGGTTCTGTAGCAGAGATCAGCTCAGATAATTTTGAATCAGATCTCAAGAGCATTTTACAGTGTTTTATGTAGCAGCTCAGAGCTTACAAGCCTTCAGATTACGTTTACAGAAAACAGCTCAGGACACGCAGATATTTTATTTGAATGTGATTCTATCAGATCAGATCAGATCAATCATATGCTTATATTTGGACTTAATGGTACCTGTCCTGTTATTTGGGTAGAAGAAATGGCTAGTTCTTCACAAAGGAAAGAAATCAACTAGCCGGTACAACATATCTCTTGCAAATCGATTGAGCTGGAAATCTCCATAAATACAGAACGATGAACAGAAGCAACGGACGACCTTTTGAATCAACGTATACACGCGAAGATTTTTGAATCACAACGTTTTGAATCTTGACATACACAGAATTCTGCAAACAATCTCAAGCAACATGCTGTTACGCTGCAGAATTCCCGTTGCTTAAAATCTCACTGTTCATCGCCATCATTGTTACAACCTACACTTAAACAGCCTTATATTCATTCATTTTGTAGCCACTTTGTAATATTGTGTATTGATTGTAAATAAAATACAAAGTGCATAGAAAGTGTGAAAGCCGAAACATCTTAGAAGCTGTTATTGTATTTGCAAAACAAATTACGCATCTGTTTCTGTCATGTATTGCCAAGAGTTCTTGCAGCTTGCATGCTGTTGGATTAGGTTGCAGCAGGAGCTGTTGTAATCAAAGTCTTCTTGTAAAATCCTTTCAGTTTGGAAGAAGAGGAGACGTAGGAGTTTAAGCTCCGAACTTCCATAAACAAACTCTTGTCCCTTTTACTTTATAGAACTATTTTACAGCTCTCATATACTGATTACAACTTTTGATTTCATATATTTGTTCACTGTTTGATCGGGTTCATTCCGCATATTTTATTGTTACCCGAGAGAATAGCAGCATACTGAGATATTCCTAAGCTGGTAACTCAGCTTAGGGCCAGACGAAGGTTTCAAAATCTTTTTGAAAAGAGTTTTCGGAAAGTTTGTGAAGGAGTTCATTCAACCCCCCTTCTGAACTCCCGAGCTATACTTAAATTATTTTCGATCCAACAAGTGGTATCAGAGCTCGATTATCACCAAAAACTCAAATTTTATTTCTAACAATTTCCCCTTTTTTGGTGATGACAAAACTTAGCAGCAAAAATCTTCTTTTATTAATCAACGAAACTTGCTAAGTACAAGAACTGAAATCCTTCTCAAAATAACTTCCTAAAAACTCAAAACTACGACTCATAACCATCTGCGCTTCTCACTACTGCTACTTTCACCTTTTCTGCTGCTGCTGCTACCACCTTCCCCCTTTTTGACATCACCAGCTCTCTTAAGATGTGCAAGAACTTCTGCAAGCTGAGAGCTGAGGGAGGCAAGGCTTGAATTTATTATCAGCGAACGTTGTGCCTTATGTGCGTCTGCAATACTGAGTTCAAGAAGACGTCATACGTGATTGAATGTTGACTTGAAAGAATTGAACAGCTCTTTAGATTTAAGTTGCTCAAATTTGAGATTGTGAACTAGGTCTCTGAGCTCAGTAGCTGTCTGGTTATGGACAGAGTCATCCTCGAAAAATCCACAACACCAATCAACACGTCGGCCGTGCTGAAAAGCTTTGAAAAATGTATCCGAAATATCCATTGAGATCTGCAAAGAGGGGTGAACGATCAAATCCGTACACTGATTCACCGCGCCTTTTTCAACTGTTGTCCTTCTACGCTTTGCTTCTTGGTAAGCAACTTCAGTAGTTTTGTGGCGCATATCCTTCGATTATTTATCCATGGTTGCTTCTGGTCTCTCGGCATCACCAAATATCTGTATCTTCCCGATAAGCCGTACTGGAGATCATATCTGCAACAAGAATATAAAATGCTAGAGATATGCAGAGAAGTTTAAGGGTTATATGCGCATAAAAAATGAGAATTTGAAACGGTGAGAGAATATTGGTTCCGTATCTGGCACACATTGACAACCCACACGGCAAGCAGCTTTGGCGGTTTTTGATTTGAAAGATACACTTGTTAAAAAAATAGATACGATTGCAAAAATAATAGATTTGTATGCAGAAAATATAGAATTAATCAATTATGGAAAGAAACACAACCATAAATTACTATATAGCAGGGGTAAATCAGATCAGCTCAGGAATAAGGATCAGCTGTATATGTGCGCAATCTGAATGAAACAGCTCACGGACATTCAGTGACTTGTAGCTTATTATATCTGATCTGAATATTCCCCCTAAGCTGAGAATCTCCCGTAAGTTTTTGGTTCCCCATAAGCTGAAGGTCCCTAAGCTAGGTTTACCTAAGCTGAAGTTTCCCTAAGCCGAAGGTTCCTAAGCTAGGTTTCCCTAAACCGAAGGTCCCTATGCCGAAGGTTCCCCCTAAGCTTAGCATCTCTAGATCACCTGCGGAGAACATATTAGGGTAGTTCTAAGAGACCAAGTATATCCGGAAATAGGAAACTTAGCATCAGGCAGTGGCTCGGTGAGTATATCAACAACTTGCTGTTCCGTGGAGACGTATTCTAGCCTGACATCCTTCTTGAGCACATGATCTCTGATGAAGTGGTGCCTAATCTCAATGTGCTTGGTTCGTGAATGCAGCACAGGGTTCTGCGTAATGGCTATAGCAGTGGTGTTATCATAGAAGATTGGTGCTTCAGAGGTATCAATGCCAAAATCTCTAAGCTGATGTTGAATCCAGAGAATCTGAGCACAGCAGCTTCCGGCGGCTAAGTATTCTGCTTCAGCTGTGGACGTGGCAATTGATGTTTGCTTCTTACTGAACCATGAGATCAGACGATCTCCTAGAAATTGGCATGTTCCACTTGTGGTACGCTTGTCAACTCTACATCCTGCATAATCTGCATCACTATACCCGGTATCCAACAGTTAGGGATGAGGTTCTGAGCTGACAGGCGGAGCTGGTCTAGTTAGAGTGCTTCTCTGGCACGATAAGCTTAGCTAATCGGTTCGGACTTCTCCAAAACTGTTTTCAATACTCGTGCTGAATAGCTAAGAATGAGGTTCTGAGCTGATAAGCGAGCTGGTCTAACTGGGATGCTGCTCTGATCTGATAAGTTTAGCTAATCAGTTCGGACTTCTCCAAGCTGTTTTCATTGGATAGCTAAGGACGAGGTTCCGAGAAGATAGGCAAAATCGGTCTAGTTAGAACTATGTTCTGACCTGATAAGCTTAGCTCGTCTGTTCGGACTGCTTTCGTGCTGATTCCATTGTTCAACCTGCTTCCGTGATGATTCCATTGTTCAGCCTGCTTCCGTGCTGATTCCCTTGTTCAGCCTGTTTCCGTGCTGATTTTCCCATTGTTCAGCCTGTTTCCATGCTGATTTCCATTGACCAGCCTGTTTCCGTGCTTATTTCCATTGTCCAGCCTGTTTCCGTGCTGATTTCCATTGTTCAGATTGTTTCCATGCTAATTTCCATTGCTTAGACTGCTTCCAAGCTGGTCCCCTAGTTCAACCCACTTCCGAGCTAGTTTTCTTTTTCAGCCGGCTCCCAAGCTGATTCCTTTGTTCAGCCCGCTTCCAAGCTGGTTCCACTGTCCAGCCTGCTCGCGATCTGGTTTTTCCCTCCAAGTTGCTCTAAGCTCGTAATCTGGTCGTTTTACCCTAAGCTGAGTTGACCAAACAGTCGTAAGTTGTTCTCTTCACCCAGAGCTATTTTACGCTCGTAAGTTGTTTTCTTCTCCGATCTATTTTTATGCTCGTGATTTGTGTTGCTCACTCAGATCTGTATCCACGCCCGTGATCAGTTTTCTATCCTGAGCTGATTTCTATTCTGAACCAGCGCTCTCGCGTGTTGTTTCACTCCGAGATGGTACATCTTAGACCCGCTCTAGACTGGTTCAGTGATTTTGAGTTAAATCTTCATTTCTTTTACAAAGTATAACTCCAATCCTTTCGCATTTATATCCTTTTTGAGAGATATTTCATCAGCTCAGAGCTCTGCTGTTCACTATTCACTTTTATCGCCCAATCTGATACCAGTTTTCTACTTGAGCTGATCCTAGAAATCCTAGAGCTGTGTTCTGTTGTACACTCAGCAGTCTTTTCAAATAAAAATTCAGCTTTGTATCAATGAACTGCTTGTGTACAGTCTGTTATTTAAAATGTTTTAATGGTTATGGCAAGGTTACAAGGAGAGATGACAGAAGTTTTCTCTGTCATATTTTTTAAAGTTTAAAAGAAGTAGTTTCAAAAAGGTAATGATTTATGACAAAGATATCAGACGGTCAGCTCAGGGAGGGTGAGGACGCTGGTTGACGGATCTGTGTGCCCCTCCATAGGAAGGACAATGATCTTAGTTGACGAACTAAATGACCTCTTCAAATCAGGGGAAGGGACCATGATTATGGTTGAAAAATTATAATCCCTTCTCAGTTAAGTTTTGGAGTTTTCCCCAATACCTGTATACAGATGATAGCTTGATCAAGCAAACTGACCTATGGAGATGTTTCTACGCCGTAACCCGAAAGAAAATAAGAACATGGTTGTTTGAAACCTAAGTTTTGAGCAAAGTTTATGCTACAAATTACTTCCTTTAGTACCATAACTGCTTTTTAAGTATGTTTAAGCATGTTCACATTTTCTATCTCAGTTTATAGTGTCTTTAGCCTTCAGATTTCAGTTTACAGTAAAAGCTATATTTTCCATTCCTGCCTTTGTATCCCCAGATTTTCCTGTTGAGCCCATAGGCTCACTAGATTTCATTGTTGCAGGTGAGGTTATTCCTTGAGAATTGGCTACGTGAGCTGTAGCAGATCGGGGAAGTATGTTTTTCAAAAGACTAGCGTTTTCCATGCTGCTACAGGAAACATTGTGAGACCTGTGTTTTCGCAATCAGGTGTTTCTTGGGTTGAAACTAGCTGGTAGTAGATGCGTGTGTTGAAGTCATTGAATTTGCCTAAGTGTTGGAATCGGCAATTGAGATGCTATCAGCTGTCGAGAGAGAGATATTTGTTTGGGTTTTGCATCATTGATAAGCAATCGCGTCAGCTGTTGGTATTTCAGTCGTTGCGTTTTGGTATCAGTCCTTGGGTAGACTGAATCAGAACTGATTATTATATCCCAAAGAGGAAGGGATATAATCACTGGTGCTGGATTGCAGCTCTACGAGGACAAGGTTTAAAGTGTCCTCGGAGAACTGGATCAATCAACTAGTGAAAGAAAGGTGTGCTTGCTGATGGTTTGGATGAGGTGTCTGAATGGACCAAGAGAACAAGAAAGTAACACAGTGGCTCTTGACGAGAAGAATAGAGACAAGCTGGTTAAGGACAAACCAGCTCGACCTAAAGAAGGCCAGCTCGAAGAAGAGAAAACCAGATCGGGAGATCTGGTCAAGCTGGATGCTTATGAGAGAGATGAGATAGCTGGCCATATGATATCTGTGAGAAGTTTGACGAGCTCGAAGCAGCCTCGCAGACACAGATGGAGGAAGACTCCTGTAGTGGAAAAAGTAACCAACTGGGAAGGAAACCAGCTTGGGAAAGAAGCTCAGAGCCTGGCAATGTCTTCGTGTAATGAACAAGCCAGCTCGATGCAAAGAAACCAGCTGGTTAAGTTCAAATGAGCCTAAGATCAGTGGCCAAGAGCAGAAAGAACAGAACAAGAGCAGCTGTGTACAAGATCATATGACAAGAGCAAATTAGAAAATCAGCTTAAGAGCAGTTGCGAACAAGATCAATAGATTTGAAGAATCAACCAGCTTGAAGAAAAGACCAGCTAAGTGAAAATCATAACGGAGATAAGTTGGCAAGCTGGTTAAGGGCACACCAGTCTGGATAGCATGACAGATGCTATCAAATTTACGAGCAAAGTGATTTGAATACAGACTATACAAGGATGCTTTTCAGTATTCAAATATATTTGCTTGTATTGTCTTGTCAAATATAGTGCTCACGTTCTTAAAGTGAAGAAAAGCCTGCGACGCATTAAAATGCAAAGGACGCAAAGTACAACAATGTCATAAGACTTTTCAACGGCTACTACATTGTGTCCAACGGATAAATCTCCGTGTCAGGCTATATATATAAAGAGCATAGCATAAGCAGAAGGAGCTGTGCGCGCACAAGAGAAAGAGCGAAGTTGAAAGAGTGTTGTGCAAATCCAGAATGCAAAAACAGAAGAACGCACACAAGCTCTGGGAAGACATTGGAGAAACCAGCTCAGACAGGAGCACTTCCCAGTGTGTGAGATTCTATCTTCGAGAGATTGAGCGTACACTGTAAATCTCACACACGATTCATTCACATATATTTGAGAGAGATGATTATATTAGCCGAGTGAATAAAACAAACGACTTCCAATGTAGTCTTTGTACAGAGACTTTAAACAAGTCTATGTTGTCTTTCACACAGAGACGTTAAAGAAGTGTGTGTAGCCTTTCTCACTGAGGCGTGAAAGAAGTGAAGTTAGACACACGCAACTTGCGGGCTGGTGTGCAGTGGTGTATAGGAGTTCTTGGGCTGCTGGTCGTAGGATCGGGTTGTAGCGCGGGCCGCTGTAATCAAAGTCTTCTAGTGGATACTTCCCGTTGCGGAAGAAGAGGAGATGTAGGAGATTGAGCTCCGAACTTTCATAAAAAAATCAGCGTATTACTTTACTGCTTTCTGCATTCATACATATGCACTTCATATTTCTAACTGAGCATAAAAAATGCTTAAATGAGCTCTCGAACTTTAGAGTGCAGTTTGAGTTATTTCCGCATGATTCTTGTTCATTACTCAATTTGTATCTCGGTGCACACGTATTCAAGAACACTGAGTTATTGCAGCTCAAGATAAGTTAACCAGATCGTTCGGCTGTGTGTCGAGCTGGTTTCAGCATCCAGCTGGAACCAGCATGTTTAGCGCTTGCTTTGTATCAAGATGGTTTCAACAACCAGCTGGAACCAGTTTGGTTATCGCAACCCGGCTTCAATGCCTTGCTGAATCCTGTGTCTTATCATTCGATCTGGTTACACCCTCTAAAGTGCTATTATTGTCAAAATAACAAATATATAGAGGGTAAATCGATCCCCAACAAGTGGTATCAGAGCAATGTTATGCTTCGAATTGAAATTCTTCCAGGTGAAATCTAGTTGAGATTCGGAGTTGAATTGATTAAATTCGGGAGGAATCTGTTTTTCCAAGAGTTTAGAAGAGAAACGCTGCCGTTTTGGTGAAGTCTGGTGCGTTGCGTAAGTTTTCATGACCATATAATTAAACGTGGTCGTTTTTGAGAAAGATGGTAGAATCTTACCAGTCGTTGATAACATAAGTGTAATACGCTTTCGTTTTAAGAAAACCAGTAGTTGCGTTAACGGGAGAAATCTGGCATAGCGGAATCCAGACGTCAACGCTAGTCAATGATATTAGTAAGAGTGATCGCTGGTTTTAGATGAGCGACGTCATTTCGCTACTCAGTCGAAGCGTTCAAAAGAGAAGTCTGGTATCAGCTTTTGTGCGAGTGCAAAAGTTAACAGGAAAGCGACACGTGTTGGTCAACCTCTCGAAGTTGACTGCTGGTATTGGGCACAAACCAGTCGTTGCATTGTGAGGAATCTGCTTGCGACTGGATGACCAGCTACTGGCTCGAAAAACCAGTCGACTGATAAGAAGCGACATCGTTTTAGGAAATTTAAAACGCAGCGTTTTTGTATAAGACACTGTTCACCAGCTGATAACAGAAAGGCTGACGTATGCAAAGCGACGTTTTATGAAACAGGAACCTCAATACGACACCGTTTGAATTAGTTAGCGGGACCAGTCGTTGAGCTACTCCATTTTGAACAGCTGTTGGGTTCTTCAGTAGAGATCTGGAATCAGCCGTTGGTATGTTGCGACGTCGTTTGGATTAGTTGTCACGGCGTCGTTTTGATATTAAATAAAAACAGCAACTGGTTGTTATGATTGGTTATTATGACGTCTGGTTGTGGTTGTGAAATCTGGTTATGTTGCGACTGGATATCACTGCAACTGAGTGTAGCTACTGCTTCCAGTCGTGAGAATTGTTAGTATCAGTCGCAAGAATTACTCTATAACGTTTGATTATCGGGAAGAACAGTTGATACGTTATAAGCGCTAGTTGAAGAATCTGGTTTTCAAAGCGGTGAGAGTTTATCCTGTTTTGATAGATAAATACTCAGCATGACACGTGGAATTCGAATTGAACACATTGAAAATGCTGCAGACAACAGAGATATTCTCCTATAAATAAGATTGAATTCGAATCTGTGACGCCCCAATCCCCATGGGAGTCACGAGATCAAAGAAAGGGAATAAAAGGGAAAATAGAAGGGCTGAAAAGCAAATAGAACAAGCTGTATTGCCTTGCTCATAAAAAAAAATCGAAATACAACTATTGGCGCCATAAAATAAACCAGCATTCATTTCAAATTTAAAGTGCAAAGTGCGAAATCGCGATATTGTTGGGGATCCGGATCCGCCCCCCGGTCAGGCAGCGGAA
>KV007884.1:2549-12623 GCA_001598015.1 Dorcoceras hygrometricum
GGATTGTTCTACCAACAGCTCTAAGAGTTGGGTAATACGAACAATGCTATCTGGATTGGTTTAATCATCTAAGTTGCTTCTTCTATTCTCCCTCTTCCTGACATCTTAATCTATAGCCCGCAATCCACCCCAAAATAAATAAGAGTTGGGTAATACGATCATTGCTATCTGGATTTGTTTCATCATCTAAGTTGCTTCTTCTATTTCTCCCTCTTCCTGACATCTTAATCTATAGCCCGCAATCCACCACAAAATAAAATCAGAACTCGAAAGAGAAAGAACTCTTAACAAAAAATAAAACTCACAAATCAGGAGATGCGGATGATGAAAGCTGCTTTAGACTGGGAAGATGTGTTTATCTCAGAACCGTCGCTCTGATACCAAGTTGTGACACCCAAACCCAAGGGAGTCAATGGAATGCAAAATTCCACAATTTACAACAATGGGAGGACCAATTTCGAATATTACAAAAAAAACTGAATAGAACTGATTGGCGCCAAAGGACAACAAGTAAAATAACAATTCTATCAAACAGATCTCTATTCATAATGCAATTGCGATGTTACAACTACTGGACTTTACATAAGTACTCAATTGTTGTAACAGATCTTAATACAAGAGACAAAAGATCCAAAACAACAAAAGCTATGCCTCTACGGAAGACTCCGGCCGTTGACAAACACATTTCCCCCAATACGAATCAACAAGAACCTCCCGCCTATTCCTGAGATGCCTCCTCTGCATTGAGAAAACTAGTGAGCCTAGAGGCTCAACAAGTGAAACTGGAAACAAGTAATATATGCAGGCGACTGAACTGAAACTTGCTAATAGTACAATTCAAAGCTCAAATCTGAATTGCTTAATGAATAACTGATAGTCTAGAGGCTCTCTGGTGGTCCTTGTGCATGAAGCATGTTTACTGATCAGTAACTCTCTGTGAAGGGATTACACTATTTCCCATAATTCTCCCCCTTACATGAAGGGATTATGGTTCTACTGTAATTCTCCCCCTTCGCTATGACCGGGTCCTCAATTAGACTTGAATCTGAACTTTACTTTTTTCTGGAATAGTTATATGCTAACTCTTGATCGAAGATCGATCACGGGAATATGGTGGAATCACTGCCATGAAACTCATTTTATTTTTTTAGTGTTGCTACTGAGTGTACAGTTACTCGAGGTTGAGAACTAGCTTTTAGGAAAAAGACTCGAACGTGCTAAAACAGGCGACGCTAAGAGGCAGACGTTGGTATGAACTAGTTACAAGAGACACAGGAACCAGTCGCTGGTGAAATTCAGACGCAAGGACCCTCGCTAATACAAGTAAAACCAGACGCAGGAAGAACCAGCCGCAAGCAACAGTAACCAGTCGCAAGCAAAACCAGTCGCAACTTGGAACATTATAAAAAAAAAACGATGTCGTTGCGCAAAACAGATGTCAACAACTGAACACAACGATTAGGATGCAACTGCTGGTACTAACAATAGAAGGCACTGCTGATTCTAAAAATTTACATGCAGCTGCTGGAAGAGAACGGTGCAACTACTGGATTACGACTTTAGCAACAACTGATAGACTCTAACCATTCCTTGACTTAGACAGAATCTAAACAAACTAACTTCGCTTCTCAACCAGGACTTGCTCCTGATCGAACTAGCGTCGTTTATTCGTTCAAATTCAATGTCCTGAGTCTCCATGGTACTTCAGAAAACAAGAACTTCTCTGGAATCTGTACAACTCAGTGTATTTTAAAGCATACCATTTCTGGTTAACTTTATTGTAAGTTTCCTCAAAACCAAGTATCAAAGCAGTGAATCCATATCTTATACTCAACATACTAAAGCTAAACTGAACTGAACTGGCAAACATATATATAGAAAGCAACGAGCAATATATATGTTTTCTCATTACAGCAAGAATCAAGGATACTTGCCTGCAATGAAGGTCGCAACGTGCAGATGACCACGGTTGGAAGTCCCCACAAGCACACCGGAAAAATCTATTTAACTTGGAAAGAACTAAAAGTTTTTCTTGCAACCAAAATGGATCCAGAGACCAATATAAAACATTTTATACAAGGGAGAATGATTTGTAGTAGGTGGAAACACTCGAGTAGGCATGGCTGCCGTGCCAACTCTTGTCCTTCATCCAAAAGATTTATAAAAAGTCCCCACTACTATTTTGATTTATAAATTTGATGCAACATTTTAAAACAGACTCCCACGAAAGGCCTTGTTTTAATTTCATAAGGAAAACAAAGTCTGGATTCCATCAAATTGTGCTTGGGCGAAATCCTTCCAGGATCTTCTGACTATTGCCTGAAATCTGAAAAGAAAAAGAATCATATTTGTGCCGAAATTGAATTGCTCAAACTCGAAACAGCCTTTGGAAAAGAAAGGCTATTCAACTTGTGGTTTCTTGGGATTTTGGGGCGCTACAAAGGTGTTTGGACGTACGACAAGTATTATACCAATGTCCTTTCATCCCGCATCTATAGCATTCATTGTATGATTTCTTGGCCTCATTAACATGTCCTTTTGCTTTCTTGTCTGGGTCATTGCCCCACTTTTGGTAGCTGGTATTCTTTTGATTTTTATAGCTACAACCAGTATTATGATCATGGGATTTTCCATGTTCACGGCCATATGGATTAAAACGTCCACTGCCACGTCCAAAGTTACGGCCACGCCTACGCCCACGACCACGATTGCGACCAAAGTGGGTCTTATTTTGGTTTATTTTTTCATCATGTACTACCATGTTCACGTCAGGCCTCGTGCTCAACTCAGAGTCAAACCATGCAACAATAGCGGAAGCAATAAAATAGTGGTTAAAATTTTCGCTTTTGGCCCGACTGAAAAATTACATAATTTAAAAGACAACAATACTTAAAATATCCCAGTTTACAAACACACGGTGCAACATTATATCAAGCACCAATCAACAACATTAAAACTGAATACAATAAAGCACAGGGCACTCCCCAGCTAATAGTGCCTACACATATATGCTATACGCTAACTGGGACACTCTAACCACCTCCTGGGGCACCACCAGCTGGGTCAACTCCACGACCAGCTGAGTAACCATGGTAACCTGAACAACAAACAGGCACAACAAACAAACCAACCAAGCCCCAGAGGGACATTGGGGTCAAACCCCATTACGGAGAGCAGCATAAAACAGCAAATGGAAAGCATAAAGTAATATGCAATGCTATGCATGAGATGAGGCTACAACCGAAGGCAGGGAGCCAAAAGATCTCAACAGCTGCTCAACAAGTGAAACGGATCAACTGAACAACAGTGGCCACGGGGTGTGTGAGTATATGGGAGCTACCCACTCGTCTCAGCACACGGCAACAGATGCAAAACATAGATCAACTCGCTGTTGCCCAACTCATGAGATGTGGGAGCTACCCACTCTGCTCATAGTGGCTAACAGATCCCAGCAGGGAGATGAGGTATACGGGAGTTACCCGCTCGTCCTCAAAACAGACATCCTGGTACACACAGATCAATACAACAAGGCACGGCTACAACAGATCTGAGCTCAATATGATAAATGCGTGTATGCAACAGATAAAATGTCCAACACAGAACATATACAACAATGCAAGGCATACACAACAGCAAGCATAATCACCCATGCTCAATACAAAGCTGTAAAACAAGCTCACATCCGTATCTCAAATCTTCTGTGCTACAATTAATACAACGGGGTCCCGAGAAACGCAGATCTCACACCTGCTAAGCCCAAACACAAATACTAGCTCAGGAACAGTAACACGGAAACTACGAATTTGGGAGCTACGAGCTCAACCAAATCTTTCCTACGCTTCTAACACAACAGAAAGCTCTAAACGAAGCACAAGGTAAGATCTTTAACACTTACCCAACAAGCTACCTCAACGGCAGACGAAATCCGACGCTTATGCTAACAGACTAGAGAAGGAAGATGTCTTCGCACACCTCTCCAGTTTCGCGCAAGCTTCCAGAAGCAGTACCAAACGAAGTGTCTTAGCAAGAGGAGTCCAGCACTACCACTCTTACTTCAATCGGAGCTATCTACCATCAGCAATTGGAGAAGATAAGGTTCGGTGAACAGTAGCTAGGGTATCGCGACAGAGTTTGCTCACGGGAAATATTCTAAGTGTCGGGGCTGAATAATCAAACAGAGGCAAGGTTCTCTATATAAAGGTCAGATCTGATCAAATCTGAAGAACCATCCTACCAAAAACTTAAGTCTCAAAGCTGATTTCCAACTCGAATCTACATCTCACTACAGATCTGTCTCTACGCCAAGACAGGTCTCAACACATCGGAACGATGTCGCACAAAGTCTACTGTTGAATTTAGACACGTCACCCGCTACTCAAATCTGAAATGCTAACCAGCATCACAACACCCAGATCCTATCGAAATCTTAAGACCAACACCTCAAATCTGAATCTTGCTCGCTAAACCAAAAAGCTGTCGTTCCAACTAATCCAAACGATGTAGTTTAGCTACTCGTTACAGAAACACTCTAGCGTACTCACATCTGCCTAGCGACAACAGATTTCATCACTACTGCTGAACGCGATCACTCAGCGATGGCTAATACTCACATCTGGTCAGTTGTCGCGGGAAAACTCCAGCTCTCCAAATCTGTTCCAAGGACTTAAACGAACCCGATAACTTCACCAAGCATACCAACTCAAAGCTGGTTCATCCCAAATCTGCTCAAGCCCAAATATGGTCTATGTTAAACCGATTAATTAAATCAATTAATCTTATTAATCTTTCGGGTCTCACAAACGGGTTGGAACCAGTAGGTCGGATTTCATGATTTTTCATCAAACAATTCATTATTTTTCTCGGCCACGAGCAAACATGAAATCAACTCAGAATATTTTTTGAAGTCTTTTTCTCTATACTGCTGTTGAGGAGAACATTGGAGGCATGAAATGTGGAGTATGTTTTTTCTAATAGATCTTCATCCGTAATTTTTTTCTCCACATAGTTTAAACTGTGAACTGATACGAAATATGATAGAATTGTACTCACTTACAGATTTAAAATCTTGTAAGCGCAAGTGCATCCAAGCATAACGTGCTTTTGGAAGAATTACCGTTTTTTGATGGCTATATCTCTCTTGCAAATTTTTCCACAGTTCATATGGATCTTTTACTGTCAAATATTCATTTTCAAGTCATCATGAAGATGATGACGAGTGAAGATCATAGCCTTTGCACGGTTTTGAGGTGATTCGATATTTCCCTCTTTGATAGTATCTCCTATGCCCATAGCATCTAGATGTATTTCAGCATTTAGTATCCAAGATAGATAACTTTTTCCTGATATGTCAAGAGGCTAAATTCAAGCTTGGAAATATTTGACACGATCAAATCTATATACCATGAAAACAATAATAAAATTAATTATATATATATGACATAATAATAATGACGAAATGATTAACAATATATATCATAAGTTAAGATCCATTAGTACAACAATGAAAATTAATGGATAAACTACGAATACAAGCATGGCTTGAAATAATGAAAAAGTGTGGGGTGGATACTCGCCGGTAAAAACAAGATCAGTGAGTACAATGATCAAAATAATTATAAAAATTATACTTGTATGAATCTTCTTTTTGTAATTAGAAATATAAGTGTAGGACCGAGCGCTTGCCGCTTTACCAAAAGCTATAGCTGGTGGTAACGGTGCAACTCCAATCTTTTATACCGTATAGCAACACAAGCGCCACGTTTCGATCGCTCTACCTAGCAGGGGCAATTATTGCACCTCAACAATCCCCCTCCCAATAATTGCACTCCTTGAACAATAAGTTTGTGAAGAAAATTTGATGCAGAAGAGTAATAGAGGGGTGAATAAATGTTTTAGAAAACAACATATTTATAGAATAAAATCTAGCCGTTTATAACCGTTACGAGTCATTAAAATATATCCGTTTATGATCGAAAGACAAAATACAATATTCATATAACATTTTTAATGGTTATAATATGATGCTTATAATGGTAATCACAGTTAAATAATTTTGTATATCACATCACATTATTATTTTTAGGTGGCATAGCCTCCTATATACAATAATATGATATTATACATAATATCATATAATGTGATTACAATACAATTTTGTAATTCATATCACGTTATTATAATGAGGTGTCAGTGACTCCTTTTGTATAATAACATGATATTATACAATGAAATATAAAAAAAAATCGAGTGATCGTGCTGATAACGTGTTATAAATTAAAAGAAATATTAACAAAATAAAGTAAATAATTACCTTCGTAATAAACTTGAATATCTCCTTAATTGCTCCAAATGAACTCTTAATTTTATACTAATAGGAAATTATTATTTCTCTATAATTTTCTTAATTTAGAAAGAATTAAAATGGGAGAGAATTTGTATATTTTTTTGTGTATTCAAATGAAGATTACAAGCCTATTTATAGGCAAATGAAATGATTAAAATAATAAAAAGGTCTAAATCACTTCATTTAATATTTAGACATCCAACAACTATCAACTAATACTAACCATCTAATTCTTTCATTATTCCACAATAAAAATAAAATATTAAGTCCAAAAATAATAAAAATTTGACTAAATATCTGTCTTTAAAACATTTGACCAAAATAATCTTAAAATTAGATCATATACTTTAAAATGAATTTTAAAAATTTTATAAAATACTCACTCCTTAACTTTAAAATCAAACATTAAAATTTGACAAAAATCCCATAAATCAAATAAATTATAAAAATGCTGGGAACATGTTAAAATATGCTTAAAACATCAAATAAAGTCATCCACGAACTTTGACAACCCCTAAGACTCGACATCTTAATTTTTACAAAAATGACCCGACGAGGCTCTCTTCGAGCGACAAAACGGTACAAATAATTAAATATCCATTTATTACTCAAATCACTCCCTGTTTTAACCCACATCATCCTAACTCAGCCCACTAGCCAATGAAACAATCGCGACTCAGAAACGATTCAGGACGTGACCAAACCGACGCCCGCAAACCTACTGCCCGCGTGCAGACTGCGTCCAGGTCACGTGCTAGCCATAAAATTCATAACTAATTCGTTCATCGACCAAATAACTTCTCGTTTGGACCTACGTGACCCTAACTCAATGTGTTATATCCTGAAATTAATCTTGACCACTCAGATCACATAGAGTGACTTACCCCAAAAACGCTACTGTCACGCACAGACGACAAGCCAGGACACGTGCTGATCATAAAATTCGTAAGTAGTTCATTTCTTGCAAAATCGCTTACCGTTTGGATTTACGTGATCCTAACTCGATGGACTAACTACCTTGATCACCCTTGGACAAAACCCTAGCCCCATGAACCGCCCATGACCGATCTTTTCAAGAAAAGAATCGAATACGTGTTAAAATCGTGATGCATGCATGGATCTCAAACAACAAACGTAGATCTAATCAATTCACATAAAAATCATGCACATACTTTTTAAAAAAACAGTATACTATGATTTAAATGGTAATAAAAGGAGAGATATGACATGCCTTTGTTTGAGAAAAAGAAGATCTGCGAGTTACCGACGTGTAGGACCCGAGATTGGGACAAGACCGTCTTGGATCACCAACACATGAAGAATTTTGGATGGGGCTGTGAGAGAGGGGGAGGGGACGGCTATGTTGAAAGGTAGGAGGCTAGGTTTTGTAAAAATTATGTTTTGAAAGAATGGGTGTGACACAAATGACCCCTCATGTTTAATTAAGAAAATTAAATGGAATTTTACAATCCTAACCCTCCACTAAATTGAAATTTTAATTAAAATTTAAACATGGCCTTAAAATATCTAATTTTCGAAATAAAAGGCCTCTCCAATTTTAAAATACATTTAAGTCCATTAAAACAGCCCGTAAAGGCGAAAAACGGGTTCCCTTAAAAAATAATCATATAAACCCCAATTTTCGGAATTTTGCTGCTTAAAAATAATAAATTTGTTCTTAAAAAACAAAGGACTTAAAAATCTCAAATTATTTTCATCTCGGTCGTCCCTAGTCTCGTCCACACGTCCGTAACTCAACAGGCTAAAAACAGACCATACATATCATGCAACATTAAAATCATAAATAAATACATAAAATGACATGTAATTGTCTAAAATGATTTTCTCCCTAGTCATGCACTCATATCTACATAATTAGGACTTCCTGAGCCTTAAAACTCTCCCCCTTAATAGGAATTTCATCCCCCAAATTAGGTTCCGTACCAAAAAGCTCTGGATAGCACGTCCGTATATCGGCCTCAGTCTCCCAGGTAGCCTCATCCTCTGAGTGATTCTTCTACCAGACCTTGACCATCGGAATACTCCGTGCTCTAAGTTTGTACTCCTCTCGAGCAAAAATCTGTACTGGTCACTACTCGAATGATAAGTGACGCTTACTGGAGCGGCTCAAAATCCAACACATGCGATGGATTCGGAACATACTTCCGCAGCATCGAGATGTGGAATACATTATGCACCGCTGACAGACTCGATGGTAGTGCTACTCGGTATGCTAACGTACCAACCCTCTCCAGAATCTCTAATGGCCCACTGAATCTCGGGCTGAGCTTGCCTCTCCGGCCAAAACGCATCACGCCCTTCATGGGCGATATCCTTACGAATACGTGATCTCCTACAGTCAACTCCAGGTCTCATCGTATGCGATCGGAATAACTCTTCTGAAGACTCTGTGCTGTCCTCATCCGATCCTGTATCCACATCACTATGTCTGCTTTTTGCTGCACTAGCTCTGGCCTAGTCAAAACTCTCTCTCCAACCTCGTCCTAGTGCAAGTGAGACCTACACCTTCTCCCGTACAAAGCCTCATATGGAGCTACCCCAATCGATGCCTGAAAACTGTTATTGTACGTGAACTCTACCAGAGGCAATCTCGAATCCCACGTACCCTGGAAGTCCATCACACAAGCTCTCAGTAATTCCTCTAGAATCTGGATGACACTCTCCGACTGACCATCTGTCTACGGGTGAAAAGCTGTACTGAACGAGAGCTTAGTCCCCAAAGCGGCGTGTAAGCTCCTCCAAAACGCATATGTAAACCTAGTGTCTCGGTCCAACACAATAGAGACTGGTATGTGTTAGGATCAAGCGCTTACCACTAGGCCAAAAGCTATAGCTATTAGCCAAGGTGCAACTTTATTTACTTATAATGTGGCAGCACAGAGTACACCTATTATGTGTGTTAGGGTTGGGCTGTTAGGCCCATGAGTTAGGGGAGGTGCGTGTCTAACTGCTAGTGCTGTCTCAATTCCCTTCGAGATCAGTCTTACCCTTCCCCTACCGCCGACCCTATCCCCAGCAGAGATAGTATTACCCGTTAAGATCTGGCATCACACTTTTACAGTCCACATGGCCAACCAGGTCAAGCGGCGCAACGTCAACATCTTGACGTACGAGAACTTCCCAGGAGGTCACACATCCCAGTACTATTCTCACCCTTGAACGCTTAACTCAAAAATCCCCCCCACAAGAAGTATAGAAAATGCTTCTTGGGAGACTCGAACCCCTGACCTCGCTCTGATACCAATTGTTAGGATCAAATGCTTACCACTAGGCCAAAAGCTATAGCTATTAGCCAAGGTGCAACTTTATTTCCTTATAATGTGGCAGCACAGAGTGCACCTATTATGTGCGTTAGGGTTGGGCTGTTAGGCCCATGAGTCATCGGAGGTGCGTGTCTAACTGCTGGTGCTGTCTCAATTCCCTTAGAGATCAGTCTTACCCTTCCCATACCGCTGGCCCTATCCCCAGCAGAGATAGTATTACCCGTTAAGATCTGGCATCACACTTTTACAGTCCACATGGCCAACCAGGTCAAGCGGCGCAACGTCAACATCTTGACGTACGAGAACTTCCCAGGAGGTCACACATCCCAGTACTATTCTCACCCTTGAACGCTTAACTCAAAAATCCCCCCCACAAGAAGTATAGAAAATGCTTCTTGGGAGACTCGAACCCCTGACCTCGCTCTGATACCAATTGTTAGGATCAAA
>KV007886.1:2181-13696 GCA_001598015.1 Dorcoceras hygrometricum
AGGGCTAATATGTACAACCAAGACCTCGGACTTAATCCACTCGACAAATGGTAACCACTTGGAAAGTCCGAACGAGGGTAGTTCGATAGATCACCAGGTCACTATCCATCTGCATGCTCAGAACATCACAATGTTCCCTACCAATGAAATGTGGTACTTCACATCGCAGATGCTAGTCTCAAACTCGGGCGGCCTTATCCTCATTTTGATGGCCCAATCGACTAGGAACGAGTTTAGAATACATAGTGACTATTAGATGTATTTCATGATAGCCATCATATCCACTATCATATCTAACATAAACTATGATGCATTCTAGGTCTTTATCCAACACAATTGTTAACATTATAAAAAAATAATGAAGATAAAGAATGCCATAAAAGAACACGAATTTCATAAATAAAGATCGTTTTACATAGAGTCAACAAGAACCCACACGTCACAAGTTGGCTAGTTGGGCACCTACTCTAACAGTCTTAACTGGTAAGAAGTGAGCAGACTTAGTGAGTCTGTCTATTATAACCCAAATAGAGTTATATCCTTGAACAGTCTTAGGTAGACCAACTACAAAATCCATCGCCATACACTCCCACTTCCATTCTGGAATAGGCAGGGGTTTCAATAATCCTGCTGGTCTTTGGTGTTCAACTTTTACCAATTGACAAGTCAAACACTCAGAGACAAATCTGGCAATGTCTCGTTTCATTCCTGGCCACCAATACAACTTCTGGAGGTCTTTATACATCTTAGTACTCCCTGGATGTACTGAATATGGGGCTGTATGGGCCTCTGTCATGAGATCTGATCTCAAGGTGTCTACTTGGGGCACCCAGATTCTTCCCAGATATCTGATTATTTCTCCTTCTAAAAAGTAGAGGTTACTGCTTCTCTCTATCTTGTTTAACCCACTTCTGAAGTTGCTCATCATTGGGTTGTCCCTCTCGAATCTGTCTATCAGATTTGATCTTATGGAGAGATCTGCCAAAACCATAGTACTACCACTGGGCACTATTTCTATTCCAGACTTCTCAATATCATAAGCCAATGGTATCTGGACAAAGAGCTGAGCTAAACCAACAGATTTCCTACTCAAGGCATCTGCCACCACATTGGATTTTCCTGGGTGATCACTAATTGTGCAATCATAATATTTCACTAGCTCTAGCCATCTCCTCTGCCTCATATTACTCTACGGTCCTGCATCAATACAACACCTAAACCCATCTTAGACGCATCTGTATAGATGACAAACTTTCCTTGATCGGATGGCATGGTTAGCACAGGGGCTTCTATCAACGCTTGCTTCAACTTGTCAAAGATATTTTGACATTCTGGAGTCCATTCATACTTAACCAGCTTTCTCGTCAGCGAGGTCAAGGTAACAGCTATCTTAGAAAATCCTTGGATAAATCGCCTATAATATCCGGCTAAACCCAAGAAACTCTTTATCTCTGAAACAGATCTTGGTACTGACCAGTCACGAACAGCTTTTACCTTAGCTGGGTCAACTTCTAATCCATCCTTAGATATAATATGACCTAAGAATGCAACTTTCTCCAACCAGAAGTCACACTTGCTAAATTTAGCAAACAACTGCTTATTCTTCAAAACTTGAAGCACTGTCCTCAAATGGTCGACGTGCTCAAATCTGGTCTTAGAATACACTAAGATGTCATCTATGAACACAACTACAAATTGGTCCAGAAATGGTTAAATCCATGAAAGCTCATG
The DNA here is from genome assembly GCA_001598015.1 of Dorcoceras hygrometricum. Taxonomy (NCBI): domain Eukaryota; kingdom Viridiplantae; phylum Streptophyta; class Magnoliopsida; order Lamiales; family Gesneriaceae; genus Dorcoceras; species Dorcoceras hygrometricum. The sequence goes on from KV007886.1 coordinate 3,913, forward strand.
GAGCATTCGTAAGTCCAAAAGGCATTAATAAGAACTCATAGTGACCATAACGAGTTCTGAAGGCTGTCTTATAGATATCTGATGCCTTAATCTTTAACTGGTGATAACCAGATCTCAAGTCAATCTTAGAAAAGACTACTGATCCTTTCAACTGGTCAAAAAGATCCTCAATTCTAGGAAGGGGATATTTATTCTTAATGGTTAACTTATTTAGTTCTCTATAATCTATACATAACCTCAGACTCCCGTCTTTCTTCTTAACAAAAAGAGCAGGGGCTCCCCAGGGGGACGTACTTGGTCTAATAAATCCCTTATCCAACAGATCTTGTATATGTTCTTTTAATTCCTTCATCTCTAATGGAGCTAATCGATAGGGTGGTCTCGGAACTGGAGCTGCTCCTGGAACTAAGTCAATTGAAAATTCCAGTTCCATATCTGGTGGTAATCCATGAATATCCTCTGGAAAAACTTCGGGAAACTCGTTCACCACCTCCACCTCTAAAAGTTGGGGCTTACTAATCGTTGCTAGGAACGACAAACATGCCAAGAATCCTACCCCTCCTTTCCTCAAACAGCGTTGAGCCTTAAGAGCTGATATAATACGGGGAATCCTCCAAACATGATTGGCTTCAAACTTAAATGGATCTCCTCTGGTGGATTAACCACTACTGTTCGAAGCTTAAAGTCTATCACTACCCCATACTTGGTCAACCAGTCTACTCCTAAAATCATATCGAACTCAATCATCGGCAATACAATTAAATTGGCAGTAATCAAATGCCCTTGAAGTCTAAGTTCTAAACTTCGAAACAAGTCATGGGATACTAACTCTTCTCCCGAAGGTACTGTTACACAAAAGCCTATGGCTACTTGGTCAGGCTTAACGGTAACTTCTTAGCAAACTTGGCTGCTATAAAGGAGTGAGTAGCTCCTAAATCTATCAAAGCCATAGAAGGCAAACCAGCAATCATAATCTTACCCATGACTACTGTCGAGTCTTGGTTGGCTTGATCAGTTGTCATCACGTGGGCTCTACTGGTCACCATTTGCCTTGACTTTGGGAAATTCTTCATGATATGCCCTGGCAACCAATATCTGTAGCAGACATTCTGTCCAAGTCTGCATTGACCAGGATGAGTCCTCTGACACTTGGAACACACGGTTTTGCTGTTGCTGGCTGGAACTGCACTAATGGGTTGGATCGATAGAAGTTTCTGCACTTGAGGCCTTTGCTGATTCTTATTTTGCTTCTTGGGCCTCTGATCTTTCTTCTGAAAGGCCTGCCTCTTCTGCTACCTTTCTTCAACATCTTTCCAGTCTCTTTCAATTCGCAGGGCTCTATCCACTGCTTCTCTATAAGTCTTGGGCACAGATAACCTAACGTTCATCTTGAACATAGGCTTCAATCCTTCCACAAAGTGACTTAAATTCTCTTCCGGGTCGTTACCTATCAAGGGCACAAAGTAACACCCTCTTTAAAATGCCCGCACATACTCCTGTACGATCATGATCCCCTATTTCAGGGTCAGAAACTCCATCTTCAATTCATACCTCTTGTCTGCCGTGAAGTATTGCTCAAAGAATACTTGTTTGAAATCTTCCCAAGTAAGATTCAACAATTCCATAGACAACTTAGCTCCTTCCCACCAAATCATGGCGTCATCTCTTAACATGTAGATAGCACACCTAGGCCTATCTAAATATGGCATCTGGAGGTACTCAAAGATAACCTCCATCGCTTTGATCCAACTTTCAGCAACTAATGGATCTGTTGTACCACTAAACTCCTTCGGTTTCTGTCTTCTCAACTTTTCTTGGGGATCATCATGGATTGGTCCTCTACTGCTAGAAGATTGGCCATTACCTCTGCCAGTTGCTCTACCAGCAGTCTTAATAGTTGAGCGGTACTAGCATTACTGTCAGGACTGGTTTCCGCTAAGGGATTACCTCTTCTACCTCTTCCTCTTCCTGACATCTTATAATCTATAGCCCGTAATCCATCACATATAATTATCAGAACATGCTAAAAATTTAAAGACAATGCTCTGAAAATAAACTCACAGCTTTGGAGAAACGGTCGATGAAATCTGATCCAACTGACAGTGCATGTGTTTATCTCAAGAACATTGCTCTGATACCATGTTGTGACGCCCGAACCCACGGGGTCACGGATTTGGGGTGAATTATATTTTTGAAGATAAAAGAAGGGCTAAACGGCAATTTGTTATAAGCTGTATTTCGAAACACAAAACTGACATACACACGTTCGGCACCATGTACTGAAATTTCGCGGAAAACAGATTTCATATATATGCTGCAAATGCGATATTACAACATCTGAAATTCTATATGAATTTACTACTGTTGCAATTGATCTAATACACATGTCTATTATAAAAGACAACAACATCTAAGACACGGGAAACTATGTCCATAGATAATCACTTCACCACCCAACTGTCTCAGCTTCCACCTTCCGCTTGTCCCATAACTGTCTCACCTGCATCATTTTAAAAGCTAATGAGCCTAGGGGCTCAGCAAGTAAAATCTGAGTAATAACAAAGTCATTTAACGCAGACAGACATCTGAACATTTACATAACTGAGTTTAAAGGAACTTCATTTTAACGTAAACATTCTTTCGTAAACTTTCTTAAAACTTTGTTTCATAACTTTGGATGCGGTGACAATAACCCAGATCCTTTCGTTTAATTTCTTGTACTTTGTGATTTATGGCTTAGAAGCTCTCCTTAAGTCTGTTGTGCACTTGATCAAATGACTTCCGATATCAGTTCTAGCATATATCTCATTGTGAAGGGGTATACAGATCCGTCAATCTGTAATCCTGATCCTTCATGCTGTTGAAGGAGCAAACTGGTTCGTCAGCCAGGCACTCACCCTCCCTTATGACCGTCTGTTATCTATGCCATAAATCCTTAAAAACAAACTTTTATTCCTTTAAACTCCTTTCTTTCGAAATCTTCTTAGAAATAAGCTTCGAAAATCACCAGGGTTCACTTATTTTAAAACTCTCTTCCAATTTTAAAAACTTACTGAGTATCAGATTTGGCTACTGTAAAGTGATCGCTGAAATGCGAACAGATTTCTCTAAAGGAAACTGTACTGGAAAGCATAACAGATTTCTCAGGTGGAACGTAACGTTGAACAGATGTGACAACAAGGAACAGTACCATTAGCATGAAACAGATCTGCCTGTGGAACTATAGTGATAGCGGAAAATAGATGTCACCACAAAAATAGTGTTTTGGAAAAGAAACAGATGTCGTTGGTCAATTCAGATGTCAACGCGATTAGGTTGGTTACCCAGATGTCAACGCAACTAGGTTGGTCAACTCAGATGTCAACACAATTAGGTTGGTCAACTCAGATGTCAAAAATAGTCCTGATCGACTCAGCATTGAAATAATGTGAAATCTGACAAAAAACAGATGTGTAGCGAAAACATGAATCTGAAATGAAAACTTCTGATTTAAATATGAGATTTAATCGTTAACATAGGAAACAAAGTCTGAATAAGAACTTGGTGCTGCAACATCACGAACGACATCTATGATACCAGTTCTGCCTATCAAACCAGACTTAGTTTCTGATTCGACTAGCATCTCTGATTACATAGAGTCAAGTTCAGATGTTACCATTCACCAGAAATAAGAACATTCATGAAAATACATGACTCAAATCTGAACTCCTCGGTACTTTTAAACATCCTTAACTTTCTTAAAACATTATGTAAAACTTTGGAAGCAGAAAACATATCTTTGAATCCGATCTTTCTTCTTAAACATACATAAACATGAACTTAACTTTATCTTTGACATAAACAGACAAGCAAACACATACTGAAGAACAATATATGCTTTAAAATGGTGTAGCAAAGGATCAGCTTTTACTTGCCTTAGAACTAAGCTTTACAACGGCAGTTGATTCCTGCAGAGTTCCTCCTCCTCAAGCAATCACAACGAGTTTCTTTGGAAAAATATTTGAGAGAACACAAAATAGTTTTCTTTTTGCAAGTGAAAGTAAACTTTCCTTCGTAACAAGTATTTGTATGGGAGGGATTAGTGGAAGGTGAGGTGTAATCATCAAGCATGACACACCTTACCTAAAGTTATGAATTTTAGTAAAATTTCCCTCTCAATATATTAGTTTGCAAATCTTCCAAATACTTTTTAAAATAAACCATTTTGTTCTTCTTAAAATTGTTTTCAACAGATTTCTAAAATCTGTTCTTGTATTGCGCTTGGAGTGACATCTACTGGAACTTGCTGCGTCGTACCTCAATTCTGAAATTAGTAAAAATCAGCTTTCATAAAATAGCTCATGATAACATTTAAATTGGCATTTTGACCCTTGAAGTAAATAATATTCATATATATGGTCCTATGGATTTTGGGGCGTACAGTAGAGGCAAGTAAACTCTATTTCTGGCTGCACTTTCGAAAGCATATATTGATTTCCTTCTTACATGCTTGTATGAGTTTTAAAGGTTTGAGAAATGTTTCAAGTTTTTCAAACACAGTTAAGTTAAAGATGTTTTCTTGAGAAAGTATTGGTTTGATAAAGTTTTGATTCAGAAAAGATTTTTTAAAATTTTTTATGATGTTCGTTCCTGTTTCTTCCTGAGTTTTCTGGAATGTTCTTCAAGAATCTTACATGCTTTTATTTCAGTAGCTTACGCATTCTTGTTTCTGGAATTTTCCTTTGATATTTTCGATTACTTCAGACTAAGAAAATCTTCCAAGCTGTTAGTCATTATTAAACTAAGTTTGCGATCTGCTTATTTTCCCGAGCTGATTTTTAAGTCGTTATCTGATTTCATTGTCCAGCTCGCTTGCAATCCAGCTCGCTCGCGATTTGATTTCATTGTCCAGTATGATCGTGATCTGATTGTCCGGTATGATTTGACTTTATTTGACCAAACAGCCAAGAGCTGATTTTATATTCTAAATCAGTACGCTCGCGTGCTGCTTTATTCTCTACGGGTAATATTTATTAGTGTTGGATACAAAGAGTATAAATTGAAGAAGCTAATCAGTTTAAAAATACGCGACACACAATTTCTACGAGCCTTAGCAACTTAAACCAGAACTGCTCAGAAAGCGTTTCTATTCATTTCTGTATAAGTCTTCAGCTTGTTGCTGAAACTTAGTTTGGCTTTGTTTTAATTTCTAGAGAGACCCTCAAAAAATTTTTAAGTACAAATTGCGAGCTGTTGTATTGTGAAACTAGGAGTTCAGTTGGGGTGCGGCCTGACTGATCGAATTAGGATACTCTGTATTTTAATCAAAGTTTTCTAGTGGAAGTCCTTCCTTGTTACGAAGAATGGGAGACGTAGAAGCATCGCTTCAAACTTCCATAAACATATCTCTATTTCTATCATCTTTTATTTCACGCATTCATTTTATATTCATTGCTTGATTGAACTTTTCCGTGAAAAATCCTTTTTATTGTTCAAGAAAAAATGAGTTACTGAGTATGTACATTTGACTGTTAACTAGCTGATTTGCAAACTGTTTTAAAACACAAGTTTTAGAAGGCAGTTTATTCAACTCCCCTTTTAAACTCCAAACTTATTGTTTCGATCCTAACAAGTGGTATCAGAGCGGGGGAACTCAGTTTATCGAACTTTTATAATCATTTCACATATCTTTATAATATGGAACCATCCACATCATTTAACGAAATTACTATGTTTTGAAAAGAAGATTATGATGACTGGAAAATACGAATGCAGGAACATTTAACTGCACAAGACGATGACATGTGGTTCTTCATCACAGACGAGCCAATGGAGATTATGAAGATGAATAGTGCTATTGCAATCAGATGGGGCTCTAAATATGCTTGAAAATCCCAGTACTTGAATAGGCAGCAGAGGACAAGCAAAAAAAGCCAACCTTGGATAATGTTGCTAAGGACATTATCTACAAAACACTGGACAAGAACATGTTCAATAAGATCAAGATGTGCACCACAACAAAAGAAATATGGGAGAAGCTCACCCAGGTATGTGAAGGGACGAGCAGACCAAAGATAACAAGCTTGGTGCTGCCACTCAGAAATTTGACTCAATCAAAATGAAGGCTGGAGAAACGATGATCGAATTTGACGAACGCTTCAACATCATAGTGATTGAGCTCACAGCCCTTGAGAAAGAGTTCATTAACAGGGAGGTGGCCTTGAAAGTAACGAGAGCTCTTCCTAGAGAGTGGGATGTAAAGACTATGGTAATGAGAGAGTCTAAGGACCTCAATAAGCAGGAGCTGCAACAGAATAAAAGCCACAGAAGACAGCTGAGCAGATCAGAAATGATGCAATGTCCCTCTTCATTAAGAAGTTTGTGAAATTCATGAGAAGAACTCAATCACCATCCTTTTCAATCAAAGCACATAAATCTGAACAAAATACTAATGACATGAATTGCTTTAATTTTGGTAGACGAGGACATTTGGCTGCGGACTGCTCAAAGCCAAATAAGGATAATAAAAAGACCTCAGATCACAGCGAATCCTGATAAGAAACCGTATATCAAGAGGAATGATCGAAAAGTGCTTGTTGCAGAGGAAAGAAAAAGCAAATAGGTGACCCTGATTCAGAAGAAAGTACCTCTAGCAGCTCATCAAGAGAAAGCGAGCAAGAAGAGATTCAATTCCTAATGGCAGATGAAAAAAATGATGAATTATTCGATTTCTCAAATGCTATATTTACACGAGAGGATATTTTTAATGCACTTAACGAAATGGTCCATCAGTACAAAAAGTTGTCTTAGACATTCGAGGATGTTAAAGCTGAAAAAGAGTGTCTGAAAGACAATTCAGATGATGTAAGTTGTTCACGGCTTGATGACTCAGACAGTCTAAACACTGAGTTAAGTAAGCTAAAATGGAGAATGAATCTTTGAGATCTAAGTCTAACGAGCTCACATCCGAAAATGATAAATTAAATCAAGTAATGAGCTCTTGGACAAAATCTTCTATTTCATTAGGCAAGCTGCATGAAGTCCAGAAGCCATTCAATGACAAAACTGGCTTGGTCTTCAACTCAAGAGAAAGCAGCTCTGGTGATACTTGTACTCAATCAGACCTGGCCGATGGAAAGCTCAAAAATATGAGTTTTTCCAAAGACAGTGTGATACATATGTTAGAGTAGGTGCTCAACTAGCCAACTTGTGGCGTGTGGATCCTTGTTGACTCTGTGTAAAACGATCTTTATTTATGAAATTAGCATTCTTTTATGGTATTCTTTATCTTCATTTTTATGATTACAATTGTTGGATAAAGACCTTGATCCACTATAATGTATGTTAGATGTGATGGTAGATATGATGGCTATCATGAAACACATCTAATAGTCACTGTGTATTCTGAACCTGTTCCTAGTGAATTGGGCCGTCCAAAAGAGGATAAGGGTCGCCCGAGCTTGAGACTAGAATCTACGATGTGAAGTACCACGTTTCATTGGCAGGGTACATTGTGATTTTCTGAGCATGCAGATGGACAGTGACCTGGTGATCTTTCCAACTACCCTCGTTCGGACTTTCCAAGTGGTTACCATTTGTCGAGTGGATTAAGTCCGAGGTCTTGGTTGTACAGATTAGTCCTCATTACTCGAAACGTCTTTGAGACTCTACATGATAGGTGTCTCACTTTGACCCATTTACCGACTCAGTAGGGGTCATCAGGTGGCGGGGTTGGGCGAGGTCTCGATGCATTTAGGAGTCGATGCTTCGTTGTCGAGGATTCACCGCTCGCCCTTGTGCGTGGATATCCTATGCTATCTGAGGAGATAATAGTGTGATAAATCTCTGTCCAGAGTACTAAATGTGTTTTGGGTAAATGGGTTTACCTAGTAACACATGCGATGTGACTATTTGATCTCCAAGATGTATGCATGGTTATTGGATCTCCAGCGACTCTCGATTTACCAATGGTCATTGATCTGATCGGGATATTTGAGTCGAAAGGACCATACTGTACGCTAACCATGATCGACTGGTTCTTGCAGGCACTATCAGTGATACCTAGGGGATCATGGGGTGATGTTGCTAGACGCTTTACCATGATCCGATGGGTTAGTCCGAAAATGTGGTTTCGGAGTCACAAATATTGTGGGCCCACGGCTAGCTGTATCCCTGAACCATTGAGGGTCACAAAACTGAGCATGCAGATGGACAGTGACCTGGTGATCTATCCAACTACCCTCGTTCGGACTTTCTAAGTGGTTACCATTTGTCGAGTGGATTAAGTCCGAGGTCTTGGTTGTACAGATTAGTCCTCATTACTCGAAACGTCTTTGAGACTCGACATGATAGGTGTCTCACTTTGACCCATTTATCGACTCAGTTGGGGTCATCAGGTGGCGGGGTTGGGCGAGGTCTCGATGCATTTAGGAATCGATGCTTCGTTTTCGAGGATTCACCACTCGCCCTTGTGCGTGATTATCCTATGCTATCTGAGGAGATAATAGTGTGATAAATCTCTGTCCAGAGTACTAGATGTGTTTTGGGTAAATGGGTTTACCTAGTAACACATGCGATGTGACTATTTGATCTCCAAGATGTATGCATGGTTATTGGATCTCCAGCGACTCTCGATTTACCAATGGTCATTGATCTGATCGGGATATTTGAGTCAAAAAGACCGTACTGTACGCTAACCATGACCGACTGGTTCTTGCAGGCACTATCAGTGATACCTAGGGGATTATGGGGCGATGTTGCTAGACGCTTTACCATGATCCGATGGGTTAGTCCGAATATAAGGTTTCGGAGTCACAAATGTTGTGGGCCCACGGCTAGCTGTATCCCTGAACGATTGAGGGTCACAAAAGTACTCGTTTCTCAATTCCCGTATGGAAATTAAGCTTAATTTGTTGAGTATAGTAGGATGAAGGATGGAAGTGTGACTTCCTAAAATTAAATAGGTGGAAATGAAATTTCCTTAAGTTTGGACTAGTTTGACTATCCTTAAAGCTTATAGGGGCCTAACTGCTATTTTGGATTAGGTGGTCCGAAAAATTGTTTTCATATCATAATGCTCAGTTTTGTAAACTGTGTAGATCGGTCCGATCTGATCTTCGATCGTGATTATGATGGAGCCACATCGATGGACTTGAAACCAATGTACACCTGGGCCTAGGCCCGACCCAAGCCCATTAACTTGGTTTAAGCCCATGAAAAATCTATAAATATGGGCCCTGGGATATTCATTTAAAACACACCAAAAGCTTCTCAGCTAATATTTTCTCTTCCTCTCCTCCTCTCGTAGCCGCCCGCCGCCGTCGTCGGAAATTATTCCGACCATTCTGGCGAGGAGATTCCATCCGTGAAACTTTCGTCGGTTTCTAGTGCAAATCGACAAAGGAATTGAGATTCTGGTCATGGACCGGATTAGGAGGCCGTAGCTGTTCAATCGTTGAAGTGCCAATTTCCCCGTGGAATTTGTCGGAGCCAGGCGTCTAGACGCCAGAAAGGTATATTCTAAACATTTTATAAATGTTTTTAATTATTATATAGGTGTATTGACCATTCCCGGGCTTCAAATTTTTAATTCTTCCGTTGCGTCCCCGGAGTGGGATCCGGATCCGTTGCTGCGCCAACAGTGGTATCAGAGCCAGGCTCGGATCTGTCAATACACCGACTTCTGCCTGAATTGCATAAAATCTCGGTTTTTCAAAAAAAAAAATTCCGGTCGCCTGTCGGCCCGCAACCACCTCACGCCGCCGCCTGCCGTCGCGCACGGCGCCCACACACGCAAATCATGGCG
>KV007888.1:1719-12717 GCA_001598015.1 Dorcoceras hygrometricum
GGAAAGATGACTAAACAACCCTTCAAGGGCAAGCCTGAACGTGCTCAAGACCTATTGGATTTGATCCATACTGATGTGTGTGGCCCACTTAGCATTGGTACTAAGTACGGTCACACATACTTCATCACCTTTACCGATGATTACTCTAGGTATGGGTACTTGTACTTAAACTGATGTGTGCGGCCCGTTTAGTATCGGTACTAAATACGGTCACACATACTTCATCACCTTTACCGATGATTACTCTAGGTATGGGTACTTGTACTTGATGAAGTACAAGTCTGAATCCTTTGAAAGGTTCAAAGAATTCAAGGCTGAAGTAGAAAATCAATTAGGAAAAGTATTAAAGTACTTCGATCCGATCGAGGTGGTGAATACTTGAGTGCTGAATTTCAAGACTATCTGAAAGAGAATGGGATTCTCTCACAGTGGACCCCTCCGGCCACACCACAGCTCAATGGTGTAGCGGAGCGTCGTAATCAAACCTTGTTGGACATGGTTCGATCTATGATGAGCTTCACTGAGCTTCCTACCTCGTTTTGGGGCTATGCGCTCGAAACGGCGGTAATGTTGTTGAACAATGTCCACACCAAAGCAGTGGATAAGACTCCATATGAGATGTGGATGGGAAAACTACCCAAATACTCATACATGAGGATTTGGGGATGTCCTGCTTACGTGAAGCAGACAGTGGGAGATAAGCTGGATACGAGATCCATCTTATGTTACTTCGTTGGGTATCCAAAGAATTCCATTGGATACTACTTCTACTATTCCAACGAAACAAAAGTGTTTGTTTCTAAGAATGCCACCTTTATGGAAAGGGAGTTTCTACTTGATAGAAAGGGCAAGATAGTAGAACTCGAAGAGGTTCGAGAACCAATTGAAGTACCAAGTGAATATCCCACACCTACAGAGCCAGTACCAGAAATGGTCGCACCTAGGAGATCCGAAAGGGTTCTTAGGGCTCCTGAAAGATATGGTTTCCTCCTTGAAGATGATCAAAGTGATCAAGTTGTTGGATGTGATCCAAGGACTTTCAAGGAGGAAATTTCCGATGCTGATTCTAATTTGTGGCTTGAAGCAATGCAGTCTGAGTTTGACTCAATGCATGCGAACCAAGTTTGGACTCTTGTTAATCCTCCCGAAGGAATTGTTCCTATTGGGTGCAAATGGATATACAAGAGGAAACTTGGACCTGACGGTAAGGTATTGACCTACAAGGCGCGACTGGTCGCGAAAGTTACACTCAAAGGCAAGGTGTTGACTATGATGAAACCTTTTCACCAGTCGCAATGTTCAAGTCGATTAGAATCTTACTAGCCATAGCCGCATGGTACGACTATGAGATATGGCAAATGGATGTGAAAACTGCGTTCCTTAATGGAAACATTAAGGAAGAGATCTATATGACGCAGCCTGAGGGTTTCACATTCTGTAGGAAGTGAGCATAAGGTATGCAAACTTCAGAGATCGATCTACGGTCTCAAACAAGCATCGAGGAGTTGGAACCTGAGATTCGATGAAACACTTAAGGAATTTGGTTTCATCAAGAATCCCGAGAAGCCATGTGTATATAAGAAGGTAGTTAAAAGCGCTGTGACATTCCTTGTACTTTACGTTGATGACATTCTACTCATTGGGAATGATGTAGGAATGCTGCAGTCAACTAAAGTATGGTTGTCTAGTAGATTTTCGATGAAGGACATGGGTGAGGCATACAGATCTATCGGGATAGATCAAAACGGATGCTCGGACTCACCCAAGCCACCTACATCGATAACATACTTAAGAGGTTCTCTATGGAAGAGTCCAAGAGAGGACACCTACCTATGGACCAAATCTGGACAGACCAGCTCAGACGAGCAAAGAAGTTTGAACACCAACATTGTGGTGATTATATTATTCAAACCAATTTGTTCGTCCTGTCCACATCAGGTACAACATTCACAGAGCTCGAAGTGAGCAAAGGCTGAAGCGCAGATATGAAAAGAGCTCAAGTCAAATAAAGCCTGCAAAGCATTTAATGCTAAAGAACACAAGTTACAACTCTGTCAGAAGCCTTTACAACGGTTACAACTTTGTGTCCAACGGATATAACATATCAAAGGCTTTATATCAAGAGCAGAAGCTGGAAGCAGAGTACAGATGTGAGGATCTCTTGGCGATAAGAATAGAGCGAAACATAATACTATTGCAGAGAGGCACAAAACAAAAAACAGAGAGCAGCGCTTAGTTGAAAGCTTGCCCACTTTGGTGGCAGCTGATGTGCAAGCTGGTCTCGGACCTAGGTGTGAGCTAGTGCACAGACCATGAGCTTCAAAGAGTAAACTTATTCGACAGCACAACCCTGGGAAGACATCGAGAAACCAGCTTGGAGAGAAGAATTTCCTAGTGTCTGAGAATACATTTGGGAGTGAGGGTAAATGCAAATTATCACACACGATTCAATCACATATTTGAGAGAAAGCTAATTAGATTAGCTTAGTGCATCAAAAACAATTACGACTTCCTATCAGTCTTTGAACAGAGAAGTTAAAAAAGTTCATTGTAACCTTTCTCACTGAGAAAGATGTAAAATAAGTGTTGTTAGACACATAACTGGCGAGCTGGTGTGCATAGGTGGCTAGGAGTTCTTGCAGCTTGCGAGATGTTGGATTGGGTTATAGTTGAAGATGTTGTAATCAAATCTTCTAGTGGATCCTTACCGTGCGGAAGACGGGGAGACGTAGGAGATTCAGCTCCGAATTTTCATAAACAAAATGCAGCATATTTCTTTGTAGCTTTCTGCATTTAACATTCACACATTGCATACTTTAAAACTGTGCTTAAAACCTGTTAATGATTTAGATTTTCATAAGGTATTTCAGGTTGTTTCCATAAGATTTTATATCGTACCTGATCCATATCTCCGTGCACTAAACTTTCAAGAACACTGAGCTATTGCAGCTCGAGATTTAACAAGAACATATCGTGTGCGATCCGGACCAGCTCGTAGACCTGCTGGACCAGCTCAGGAGCGATCTGGTCTTGTTCAATAATTGTTAGAGTAGATGCCCAACTAGCCAACTTGTGGCGTGTGGGTTTTATAGACTCTTGTATATTACAATATTTATTTATGAAATACGCATTTATTTATGGCATTATTTATTTTCATTATGTTATATGATGTTAACAATTGTGTTGGATAAAGACCTAGAATGCACCATAGTGTATGTTAGATGTGATAGTGGATATGATGGCTATCATGAAATACATCTAATAGTCACAGTGGATTCTGAATTCGTTCCTAGTCGATTGGGTCGTCAAAATGAGGATAAGGCCGCCCGAGCTTGAGACAAGCGTCTGCGATGCGAAGTACCATGTTTCATTGGTGGGGAACATTGTGATGTTCTGAGCATGCAGATGGATAGTGACCTGGTGATCTATCGAACTACCCTCGTTCGGACTTTCCAAGTGGTTACCATTTGTCGAGTGGATAAGTCCGAGGTCTTTGTTGTACTGATTAGTCCTCACTACTCGAAACGCCATTGAGGCTCTACCTGATAGGCGCCTCACTTTGACCCATTTGCCGACTCACTTGGAGTCATTAGGCGGCGGGGTTGGGTGAGGTCCCGATGCATGTAGGATTCGATACTTCATTGTCGAGGATTCACCGCTCGCTCTCATGCGTGGATATCCTATGCTATCTGAGGGGATAATAGTGTATAAATCTCTGGCCAGAGTACTGGATGTGTTTTAGGTAAATGGGTTTACCTAGTTACACTCGCGATGTCACTATTCGATCTCCAAGATGTATGCATAGCTATCGCATCTCTAGCGACTCTCGATTTACCAATGGTCGTTGATCTGATCGGGATATATGTGTAGAAAAGACCATACTGTACGCTAACCACGACCAACTGGTTGTTGCAGGCACTATCAGTGATACCTAGGGGATCATGGGGCGATGTTGCTAGGCGCTTTACCATGATCCGTTGGGCAAGTCCGAAATTGTGATTTCGGAGTCACAATGGTTGTGGGCCCACGGCTAGCTGTATCCCTGAACCATTGAGGGTCACACAAGTACTGGATTCATGATTCCCGCACGGAAACTGAGCTCAATGTGTTGAGCATAGGAGGAGAATTTTAGGGAGTGCGACTTCCTAAAAGTCAACAGGGGTCAAATTGCGATTTCCCAAAGTTGAGGGGCTAAAATGTAATTTTGGACTAGGTAATCTGAAAAATTATTTTCACATCATAATACTCAGTTTTGGAAACTAAGTCGATCGGTCCGATCTGATCGTCGATCGGAGTTATGATGAAACCACAGTGAATTAAACGAACCGAATGTTCATATGGACCTGGGTATGACCCAAGTCCATTGGGCCGGTTCAAGCCCATGAATAACTTATACATACATGAGTTGTATCTAGGGCTAAAAAATCACAACTTACACAACCCTATCTCCAAGCATAGAGCCGCCGCCCCACCTCTTCTCCTCCCCTCGGCCGCGCCGCCACACGCGCCGCCCCACGCCGACCACACGCCGCTGCCCCGTGATCGGACTTGCTCCGATCGTCGTGCTGAGGAGATTCCATCCGTGATAAAATCTGTCAATTCTTCTAGTGCAGATTGGCGGAGGGATCTTGATTCCGATCGTGGACCTGATTGACGATCTACCGCCGCCTACCGTTTGAAGTGCCGGTTTCCTCGTGAAACTGGTCGGAGCCAGGCGCCTAGACGCCAGCAAGGTAGCAATTCAATAAACGCCCTATGAATGTTTATTGATTGTTTTTAATGTATTGAACATATCCCGGGGCAATTTTTGATTTCCGCTGCGCCCCCGGGAAACGGGATCCGGATCCGCCATTGTCGCCAACATGTAGCTATCTGCTGGTTTCTCTTAGAAGAATACCTGCTGTTTTTCATCGCAAAACCATCGACTGAATATTAGCGAGAAGGCAAAACGCTGTCGTATCTATTTATCCAAACGACATCGTTTAACTTCCACTAGCATTAAGTTCCATCGACTGGTAAACAATTCACTGCTGAAAGCTTGCAACAGCTGGTTGCATCTACTGTTTAGCGCTACGGCTGATACACTGTTTAAGAGTTAAACGACGTCGCTCCATCTCTTGCGCTTCTCTTCACAACTGCTGATTGTGATGACATCACTGCTGACGTCATCATTGCTGTTTCCAGATAGTTGTTTGCTGATATTGCTGACGTCATATTTGCTGCTCATAGCTTCCTCCAGTAGACATGCTGACGTCATCATTGCTGATACCAGCTCTTCTTAACAGTATAAATACTGACGTCATGGTTGCTGATCTCCAAGATGTATGCATGGTTGTTGGATCTCTAGCGACTCTCGATTTACCAATGGTCATTGATCTGATCGGGATATTTGAGTTGAAAGGACCGTACTGTACGCTAACCATGACCGACTGGTTCTTGCAGGCACTATCAGTGATACCTATGGGATCATGGGGCGATGTTGCTAGACGCTTTACCATGATCCGATGGGTTAGTCCGAAAATGTGGTTTCGGAGTCACAAATGTTGTGAGCCCACGGCTAGCTGTATCCCTGAACCATTGAGGGTCACACAAGTACTGTTTTCTCAATTCCCGTACGGAAATTAAGCTCAATTTGTTGAGTATAGGAGGAGGAAGGATGGAAGTGCGACTTCCTAAAATCAAATAGGGTCAAAATGCAATTTCCCTAAGTTTGGACTAGTTTGACTTGTTAGAGTAGATGCCCAACTAGTCAACTTGTGGCGTGTGGGTTTTATAGACTCTTGTGTATAACGATCTTTATTTATGAAATACGAATTTCTTTTATGGCATTCTTTATTTTCATTATGTTATAATGTTAACAATTGTGTTGGATAAAGACCTAGGATGCACCATAGTGTATGTTAGATGTGATAGTGGATATGATGGCTATCATGAAACACATCTAATAGTCACTGTATATTCTGAACACGTTCCTAGTCGATTTGGCCGTCAAAATGAGGATAAGGCCGCCCGAGCTTGAGACTAGCATCTGCGATGTGAAGTACCATGTTTCATTGGTAGGGAACATTTTGATGTTCTGAGCATGCAGATGGATAGTGACTTGGTGATCTATCGAACTACCCTCGTTCGGACTTTCCAAGTGGTTACTATTTGTCGAGTGGATAAGTCCGAGGTCTTGGTTATACTGATTAGTCCTCACTACTCGAAACGTCATTGAGACTCTACATGATAGGCGCCTCACTTTGACCCGTTTACCGACTCACTTGGGGTCATTAGGTGGCGGGATTGGGTGAGGTTCCGATGCATGTAGGAGTCGATGCTTCGTTGTCGAGGATTCACCGCTCGCTTTCATGCGTGGATATCCTATGCTATCTGAGGGAATAATAGTGTATAAATCTCTGGCCAGAGTACTGGATGTGTTTTAGGGTAAATGGGTTTACCTAGTAACACTCGCGATGTCACTATTTGATCTCCAAGATGTATGCATACCTATTGGATCTCTAGCGACTCTCGATATACCAATGGTCGTTGATCTGATCAGGATAAATGTGTTGAAAGGACCGTACTGTACGCTAACCATGACCAATTGGTTCTTGCAGGCACTATCAGTGATACCTAGGGGGTCATGGCGCGATGTTGCTAGGTGCTTTACCATTATCCGATGGGCAAGTCCGAAATTATGATTTCGGAGTCACAATGGTTGTGGGCCCACGGCTAGCTTTATCCCTGAACCATTGAGGGTCACACAAGTACTGGATTCATGATTCCCGCACGGAAACTAAGCTCAATGTGTTGAACATAGGAAGAGGATTTTAGGGAGTGCGACTTCCTAAAAGTCAACAGGGGTCAAATTGCGGTTTCCCAAAGTTGAGGGGCTAAACTTTAATTTTGGACTAGGTGATCTGAAAAAAAAATTTCGCATCATAATATTCAGTTTTGGAAACTGAGTCGATCGGTCCGATCTGATCGTCGATCGGAGTTATGATGAAACCGCAGTGATTTAAATGAACCGAATGTTCATATGGACCTGGGCCAGACCCAAGTCCAATGGGCCGGTTCAAGCCCATCATGGGTCTATATGTTGATATGACCTAGGGCTACAATCACAACTAACTTACAACCTCATACCCTAGTCTCTATAGCCGCCGCCCCTCCTCTCCATAAGCCTCGCCGCCGTCGGCCTCCAAACGCCGCCGCCGCCGCACCGCCGCCCACCGCCGGTGACTTCGTGATCGGACTTGTTCCGATCAGCGTGACGAGGAGATTCCATTCGTGCCAAATTCGTCAGGCCTACTAGTTCAGGCTGACGAAGAAGTCTTGTTTCCGGTCGTGGACCTGATTAGGATGATCTACCGCCGCCTACATTTCAAGAGCCAGAATTCCCTGTGAATCTGGTTGGAGCCAGGCGCCTAGACTCCAGCAACAGTGGTATCAGAGCTCAGGCTCGGATCCTTCAATACATTTTATGCCTGAATTGTATCGATTTCAATTATTTCAGAATCAACAAAAAAAATTGGACAGCCCGGCGCCGCCGCACGCGACGGCCCATCGCGCGCGCGATAGCCCGTACGACACCATGCGCGCTGGCCGCGCATGGTGGCCGGCCGATGCCTGCTGCCTCGCGCCTGGTTGCACGACGGCTGGGCGCAACGTGCGCAATCTGTGCGCCATGCTTGGCGCACGGTGGTGGCTGGAAGATGTCGCGCATGGCGCGGCCAGCGTGCGGCCGTATGCCGCACGCTGCGTTGGCAGCGGCCGCCGCCGTCCGGTCGCCGTCCGGCGATCCTCGTGGCAATGCGACGGTAGTTCTATCTTCTAGATTTTGTTTCGGGCCTGTCCCGGGCAGCCCATGAGGTTTTCGATCCAATATTCGATATTGGACCGATTTTGGTCGGACCAAAATTGATTTTGAAATTTTTGAGATTTTGGGCCTAAAATTGTTTTAAGCCCAATTTGATTCAATTAAAATTGACAAAATGTGATTTTAATTATAGGATATGATTTTATAATTAAAATATGATTTTGTTGATAAAATATGATTTTGTCGACAAAATGCGATTTTAGTTATAAAATATGATTTTGTAATTAAAATATGATTTTGTAGGTAAATATCAAATATGATTTGATTATTTAAATTTATGTCAATTAATTAGATTGATTGCATGTTTGGGATGATCGAGAGCCGTGCCCAATGTGTTAGGTGTATGCTCTAGGTTTTGCGATTTTTGTTGTATATATATTGTTGATATAGTTTATAAAGTGGTTCTGTTTGTGGCCCGTTTCCACCCCTACAAATTTGTATCCCAATGTGTCATGGCAATTTAAATGTAAATTACTAGATTTAGTGGGAGGACATTTGAAGACGGTGGAGATGACGATCAAAGATATTGAAGACCGAAGATCTGTAAAACCGGAAGCAATTGTAATAGGATGTTGAATCCACATGTTTTAAATTGTGATTTAAAATATTAATGAGACCAAATTTTCAAAAATAAAATCCCTCGTTTTAAATATGATTTAAAATTGATATCAAGATTAAAAGTTTATTCGATAAACTAAGGGAATTTAAATCTGTTTAAATTTTCCTAGCTTCCATCAACAATGAGTGTACGTCGATGCTACCCGCATACATGGCCCGGCTCATATTATTGAGGGGGTTATGTATGCCGGAAAGTTGTACATGCCATTGACACTTGTTGTGAGTCGGTTGGAACTCCCTTTAACGTTGGCTCATATTATTGGGGACGTTAAGGGGTCCGTCCTTCACGACACAACATTGATGGGTCATCTTGACACGTGATAGTAATCGGCGTCATATTATTGGGCCCTTACTGGACGTGAGGTAAATACATGGAGGTTGCACCAGTTGCAATTGGACTCTACCTTTTGAGGGCCATGGTTGGCTGATATTATTCGGGACCATGATCGCTTGATTGGACTCTGTGTACCCACTAAGGAAACATGCTTTCTCGATTTCATTAGAGGGTGGTGAAATCATTAAAATAGTGGGAGGGTAATTCGTAAAACTAAATTACCTTGTTTTATGTCTTAGCGTTTTTCATATATAGTTAGTAATGCATGTCTGTTTTTCTTTTCAGTATAAACTGCTTATAAAATGTCTTCGATGAAAAACCCACTCGCTGCTATACTAGATAGCAACAAGTTCACCGGTCTGAACTACCAAGACTGGCTTCGAAACCTCAACATTTTGTTGGCTTCGGAGAAGCTCCTCTACACGCTAGACAAGAGCCCTCCGAAGGAAGCCCCTGCCGATATCAGCCCTGAGGAGCTGACTAAGCTTAACAAATTGTGGGATGACAAGCTTAAGACTCGATGTTATATGATGGCATCGATGTCCAATGAAATGCAACGGCGTTTTGAGAAGACGGTGTATGCTGCTGACATACACCTTCATCTTAAGGAACTGTATGGGGAGAACTCTCGACATGAGAGGTTCACCACTGTCAATGAGCTTATGACGAGCCGCATGCGCGATGGGACTTTGGTCCGCGAGCATGGGGTTCGTATGATTGGGCTCATTGAAAAGTTGGTGGGCCTTGATATCACACTTCCACACGAGCTGTCTGTGGACTTGCTTCTCCTCTCACTACCCGCTGCATTCGACCCCTTTGTGGTCAACTTCAACATGAACAAGCTGGAAGCCACCCTTGAAGAGGTGGTTAACATGCTGGTCGTGTTTGAGGGGACCATAAAGAAGGACAAGCCCGTCCTCCTTATGGGCTATTCTTCCTCTGCGAAGAAAGGGCCTAAACGCAAGGGCAAGAAGCGTTCTGCCCCTGCGAAGGAGGAAAATCCCTCCAAGAAGCAGAAGGCAAAGGCTTCCAAGCCAAACAAGACTGAGGATGTTTGCCACCACTGCCACAAGCTTGGGCATTGGAGGAGGAACTGCAAGGAGTACCTCGAGCAGTTACGAACTGTAAAAGGTATGTTTTATATCGAAATAAATATGTCTCCTAATTCGACTTCTTGGGTACTTGATACCGGATGTGGATCTCATATCTGCAATGATTTGCAGGTGATGACAAGAAGCCGACGTCTTAGAGAGGGTGAGACCCACTTGAGGCTGCGCAATGGAGCAAGGGTTTCTGCAGTAGCTATAGGATATGTTTATTTATTTCTGTCTTCAGATTTTAAGTTGTTATTGCGAAACGTTTTATTTGTTCCCGAATTAATTAAGAACATTATTTCTGTTTCTATGCTTGATAGTGATGGATATTCTTGTATTTTTGCTAATTCGATTTATAATATATACAAGAATGAATGTTTGATTGGTATTGGGGAACGCGAAAACGACTTATACACCTTAAAATTAAAAGAAGTTCCAACTCGCGATGTGGAAACACATACAACAACAATTAAAAGAAAATGTGATAGCTTGAACCCAGCACAACTTTGGCACGCTAGGCTAGGTCATATTTCCCTAAGTAGGAAGAACAAGTTAGTTAGGAGTGACATGTTTGATTTGCCAGACATTAACTCCCAACCGACATGTGAGTCTTGTCTCAAAGGAAAGATGACTAAACAACCCTTCAAGGGCAAGAATGAATGTGCTCAAGGCCCATTGGATTTGATCCATACTGATGTGTGTGGCCCACTTAGAATTGGTACTAAGTACGGTCACACATACTTCATCACCTTTATCGATGATTACTCTAGGTATGGGTACTTGTACTTGATGAAGCACAAGTCTGAATCCTTTGAAAGGTTCAAAGAATTCAAGGCTGAAGTAGAAAGTCAGTTAGGGAAAAGTATTAAAGCGCTTCGATCCGATCAAGGTGGTGAATACTTGAGTGCTGAATTCCAAGACTATCTTAAAGAGAATGGGATTCTCTCACAGTGGACCCCTCCGGCCACACCACAGCTCAATGGTGTAGCGGAGCATCGTAATCGAACCTTGATGGACATGGTTCGATCTGTGATGAGCTTCACTGAGCTTCCTACCTCTTTTTGGGGCTATGCGCTCGAAACGGCGGTAAT
>KV007889.1:2478-14459 GCA_001598015.1 Dorcoceras hygrometricum
GGATTTTAGGGAGTGCGACTTCCTAAAAGTCAACAGGGGTCAAATTGCGATTTCCCACTGTTGAGGGGCAAAACTGTCATTTTGGACTAGGTAATCTGAAAAATTGTTTTCGCATCATAATATTCAGTTTTGGAAACTGAGTCGATCGGTCCGATCTGATCGTCGATCGGAATTATGATGAAGCCACGGTGATGCGGTTGAACCGAATGTTCATATATTGGACTGGGCCCGCCCCAGGTCCAATGGGCCGGTTCAAACCCATCATACCTATACTTAGTCTTGACCTAGGGCAACTAATGAATAACTTGCATCTCACAACCCTAGCCTCCAAGCTCCAAAAACCGCCGCCCCTCCTCTCAAACCACACGCACGGCCGCCGCCCACCGCCGCGCCTCCGCCGCGCCGCCGCCGTCCGTTTGTCTTGTGATCGGACTTGTTTCGATCATCGTGACGAGGAGATTCCGTCCGTGGCAAAATCCGTCAGATCTTCTAGTGCAGATTTACGGAGGAAGATTGATTCCGGTCGTGGACCTGATTGACGATCTACCGTCACCTACCGTTTGAAGTGCCGGTTTCCTCGTGAAACTGGTCGGAGCCAGGCGCCTAGACGCCAGCAAGGTAGCAATTCGATAAACGCCCTATGAATGTTTATTGATTTTTGAATGTATTGAACGTTTCTTGGGGCAACTTTTGATTTCCGCTGCTCCCCCGGGAAACGGGATTCGGATCCGCCATTGTACGCCAACAGGAGGAGGAGGCGTAGCATCATCCTGCTGGGTCCTATCGCGTCTGGGAGGCATTCTGGCACCCAAATCCTTCACGTAAATATAAGTGCATGACTAAGCGTCTAACTCTTAAAATTCTAAGGCAAAAACTCATGCAGAAATAAAACATGCAGCATGCGAACATAAACAGGAATCATAAAACTATAAAACTCACAGACTGATAGTGCGACTTCCGAGCTCCACGCAGTAGGCTAGTACCCCCACCAGAACCACCGCTCTGATATAAACTGAAACGAACCAGACTCTGAATTTTTTATTTAAAAATTTGCGGAATACATAATCTGAAAGTATGGCTCGTTCCCTTTTAAAACATTTTCTAAACCCAACACTTTAAAACATAAATCGAATAAATATCTCAAATCGTAAATTCATCCGTACTGTTAAAAATCATACTGCGAAAAGTGCTGAAAGTGAACAAGTTTAAAACCAACATCTGTAAAGCGTATCCTAATAAAAGTGAAACATAAGTGCGGTCACGGGGTACTGCTGCAGCAGGCGCTCAGAGGTCCTCACCGCCAGTCGGGATGTACTAATCAGCAGGGTCATCACCTGCATCATTTAAACCTAGTGAGCCTAGAGGCTCAGCATGCTCTATCTTGTAACATAGCAAAGTACATACTAATAAAGTCGCATGCAAGCACATACATGTAATAAAATAACGTTAAAACATGAATGCATGCATGATCTTAAAATATTGCTTCGTACATTTCATATCGTACATAACATATAACATACATAAGGCATGACATAACATAGCATGAAAAACGTATGAGTCGTATCCTGAAGTGTGGACCATAGTCGATTGATCAATCTATAAACCAACGTACGCGTCGATGTGGTTCACCCGATCTTACATAGGGATCCCTATAAAGTCACACCTCTACGCTGCCACTTCACCATTCCGTGAACACATGGATCCATAAGCTCGTAATACATGGAATCTGTAAAGTGTATCCTAATAAAAGTGAAACATAAGTGCGGTCACGGGGTACTGCTGCAGCAGGCGCTCAGAGGTCCTCACCGCCAGTCGGGATGTACTAATCAGCAGGGTCATCACCTGCATCATTTAAACCTAGTGAGCCTAGAGGCTCAGCATGCTCTATCTTGTAACATAGCAAAGTACATACTAATAAAGTCGCATGCAAGCACATACATGTAATAAAATAACGTTAAAACATGAATGCATGCATGATCTTAAAACATTGCTTCGTACATTTCATATCGTACATAACATATAACATACATAAGTCATGACATAACATAGCATGAAAAACGTATGAGTCGTATCCTGAAGTGTGGACCATAGTCGATTGATCAATCTATAAACCAACGTACGCGTCGATGTGGTTCACCCGATCTTACATAGGGATCCCTATAAAGTCACACCTCTACGCTGCCACTTCACCATTCCGTGAACACATGGATCCATAAGCTCGTAATACATGGAAACAGAAGTTCAACGGACCCGGTATCCCGCATCCCCTCATCATAAAATTGCCACAAATCATTCAATTTCTCGGGTTTTGTCTTTTAAAAGAAAATGCCTTTAACATTACATAAAACATTCATGTTGCACGCATTTCGTAAAATTATGCAAGTTTAAAAGCTTAGCCCGTTAATGTATATTTAATCATTTCCTTTAAAACATTACGTATGTGAGGAATCAGATTTTAGATTAGTGATTAATCGAATTCATCTGAGATTAGAAGAGATTTATTGTTGGAAGTTTTCGTAATTTTGGTATTCTGAGTTAGAAGCTGACTGGCCGACTGATGAGTTGTGCCTGAAAAGTCCAACGCTATCATCGGAGTTGTGACTACCGGATTCGAGTGTCTACCACCGAGCTGAGATGAGCTGACGGGCTCCGAAGATCACGGACCGATGATTTCCCCGATTGATACACCGTGCGGGTATAGAGGCTGGCTGAGATGATTTCCAGTTGATACACTGGTCTAGCTATCCGATCCTTGATAGCCCTCATGCATTTCATAGCATTGATTATAGAATGTTGCATGATTAGCTGTTTTGATAGCTCTTCGTACTGAGGCTTGGTCTCGTATTTGTTTTCCTGCTTTTGTGTTTGTTTGGGTCTGCGTTACCCATTTGCAGGATCTTCAGGTAACCAAGCTGGACAGAGTGGAGGTTCAGCTGGTCGATCCCTATTCCCATGAGTCCCAGTTATTTTATTATGTATCGAACCCGGGGGATGCCCCGTGTCATATGTATTTTGGGGATCTGTATTTGAATTGATAATTGATGTTACCTGTTTTATATGAGTTTGAGTCAACTCTTATTTTGAGTCTGGATACTTTGAATGAATGTTTTGAGTTCAGGCCTATTTTATTTCAAAAATTTTTAAGCCCGATTTTACGTTTCCGTGATTATGTGCTTAATTATGCTCTAATCTTGTGAGATTAGCACGGGCCTGATATTTTTGGTATCAGAGCTTAAACTGGGATAAGCTCTATTTCCTTTGATCACACTCGAGTCTAGGCATAGAGTTTTGATTTGATTTTGACTGACTCTGTGATTTATGTGATCTTTTATCTGTCTATGCGATATATCTGCTGTGAGATCTTACCTTTAGATTTGTTTAGATGCCGCAGCGAAGAGGAAGAGGTAGGACGACTAGACGTACTGCAGAGGAGTCTAGGGCAGGTAGTGATGATGATGTTCATCAGGTTGAGAATGTTACTAGACAGATAGGCGAGATGGAGTTGGTCCTAGCTAGGTTTCAGCGGACGAACCCTCCGACGTTTTTTGCAGCAGAGGGTAGTGCGATGGCTGAGGCTTGGTTAGCTCAGATGGAGGAGTTGTTCGATACTCTGTACCGGATGGTTTTGTCTGGGTCACCTGCGACCTATATTGATGCAGTGAACCGAGCGGTGGACATTGAGGAGAGTTTGATGGAGGTTGAGGCTCCGATTCAGCCGACTACTGGATGAACCTATCAGCTTGTGCAGGATGCGTCGCAATCTTTCTATTCTCCTCAGGGGTCACAGCAGCAGCAGTCGAATCACCAAAGGTTTCAACCTCGAGGGAAACAATTTAAGAAGAAGGCGGATTCGAGTTCCTCTGGTTCTGCGAGTTCTGGTTCTGGCAGTGGTTCTGGTAGCGGTTCTAGTGGCCTGTATTGTGGACAGTGCGGAGGAAAGCATCCGACTTCGCAGTGTCGTGGAGTTCAGGGGTCCTATCGTAACTGTGGATAGCCAGGACACTTTGTTAGAGTGTGTCCTCTGTTGACGGGTCAGTCTTCAGTTCCTTTGCAACATGGATCAGCTAGTGGTTCTTCTCAGAGACCACAGTTTCCTGCCCCTACCCAGCGATCTGGATTCCAACCCCATGAGCCTTCTAGGTTTGGAGCACCTTCGAGACCTTCATTCCAGATTCTGCAGTAGGCTCAGGCGAACGCTTTGACGAGAGAGCAGGCTGAGGAGGCGCCTGGTATGATGATCGCAGGTACATGCTTTATTTTTGATTTTCCTGCGAGAGTTCTATTTGACACTGGTGCATCACACTCTTTTATTTCTGAGATGTTTGTTTGTGAGTATGGGTTGAGTTCTTCCCCATTGTGTGATGTTGTTTTCGTGTCGACCCATGCTGGTGTGAATCTGTGGTCCCGTGAAGTGGTGTTGGATTGTGTGCTTCGATTTGATGAGCATGTTTTGGTGTCCAATCTGATTGTTTTGGGAATCAGAGATTTTGATTGCATCTTGGGAATGGACGTATTATCTAGCTATAAGGCTACTGTTGACTGTTTTCATGGTGTGGTGAGATTTCGCCCGGACTCGGGTGAGAGGTGGGAGTTCTACGGTGCTGATTCGCGCTCGAAGATTCCACTGGTGTCCGCCATGGAGATGTTTAGCCTGCTATCACTGGATAATGCTGGATTCATGATTTACGCGCTTGATAGTTCCCAGAAGCCCCGATTGGAGTTGAGCGACATTCCGATCGTCCGAGACTTTCCCGATGTGTTCCCGGATGAGATTCCTGGATTCCCTCCAAGACGTGAGATCGACTTCAGTATCGAATTGGTGCCTGGTACCGCCCCGATTTCTAGAGCTCCGTATCGGTTGGCTCCCGCAGAGTTGAAAGAGCTGAAGATCAGTTGAGAGATCTCATGGAGAAAGGCTTCATCAGACCGAGTATGTCGCCTTGGGGAGCTCCGATTCTTTTTGTGAAGAATAAGGATGGGTCTATGAGGATGTGCGTGGACTTCCAACAGTTGAATAAGGCGACGTTGAAGAACAGGTATCCTTTGCCGAGGATTGATGACTTTTTCGATCAGTTGCAGGGATCGGTTGTTTACTCGAAGATTGATTTGCGCTCTGGTTATCACCAGTTGCGGATTAGAGACGCTGACATGGCGAAGACAGCTTTCCGGACTCGATATGGGCATTATGAGTTTCTGGTCATGCCGTTTGGGTTGACGAATGCCCCAGCTGTTTTCATGGATTTGATGAATCGTGTCTTTAGTGAGTACATCGATCGGTTCGTTATCATCTTCATAGATGACATCATAGTGTATTCGAGGAGCTTGAGAGAGCATAAGGAGCATCTGAGACTGGTGTTGCAAAGATTGAGAGACTCGCGGTTGTATGCCAAGTTCAGCAAGTGCGAATTCTGGCTTGATCGGATTATCTTTTTGGGTCATGTGATTTTGGCGCAAGGGATTTCGGTAGATCCGAGTAAGGTCTAAGTAGTTCTTAACTGGGAGAGACCTAGGAACGTTTTCGAGATCCGCAGCTTCTTGGGATTTGTTGGCTATTACAGGTGTTTTATTGAGAAGTTCTATTCGATAGCCAGGCCTTTGACTCAATTGACTCAGAAGGATAAGAAGTTTGTCTGGACTGACGAGTGCGAGTTCAGTTTTCAGACCTTGAAGGAGAAGTTGACTACTGCTCCTATTTTGGCTCTACCATCTGGATGTGGAAGATTCGTGGTGTGCTCCGATGCTTCTCTCAATGGTTTTGGATGTGTGCTGATGCAGAACAGGTACGTGATTGCCTATGCGTCTCGACAGCTGAAACCTCACGAGACGAGGTACCCTGTTCATGATTTGGAGTTGGCTACGATAGTGTTTGCCTTGAAGATTTGGAGACATTATCTGTATGGTGAAGAATTTGTGGTGTACACCGACCACAAGAGCCTGAAATATATCTTCATGCAGTCTGGTTTGAATATGAGGCAACGAGATGGATGGAATTGCTCAAGGCTTAAACTGTGAGATTAGTATCGAACCTGAGCGGATGAACTCAGTAGCAGATGCTCTTCATGCAGTCTGGTTTGAATATGAGGCAACGAAGATGGATGGAATTGCTCAAGGACTTAACTGTGAGATTCAGTATCAACCTGAGCGGATGAACTCAGTAGCAGATGCTTTGAGTAGGAAGAACCAGCCTGCGATGCTTTTGTCTTTGAGTGTCTCTAAAGTCTACGAGCAGTTGAGTACTTCTGGTTGGCGTTTCCAGCCGGGTGATCAGTACTTTATGGTTTCTTCGATTCAAGTAGAACCGCAGATTGTGAGTGACATCAGGGAGGCACAGAGGACTGATCCATATGTTCATGAGTTGAAGATTAAAGCCCGAAGTGGTCAGTCTGATGATTTCTCTGCTTCTTCGGATGGATGTCTGAGATTTCGAGGAAGATTGGTGGTTCCGAACTTGATCGATTTGAAAGAGACCATTCTGAACAAAGCGCATTGTAGTCGATACAGTGTGCATCCGGGCGAAAGAAAGATGTATCATGCCCTAAAGTCTCACTACTGGTGGGAAGGCATGAAGAGCGACATCTCTGGTTTTGTTGCTAGATGTTTGAATTTCCAGCAGGTCAAGGCTGAGAGAATGAGACCTGGTGGATTGCTACAGAGTTTGGAGGTTCCCCAATGGAATTGGTAGCATATTGCAATGGATTTTGTTACTCATCTACCTCGATCGAGTAGGGGATATGATGCGATTTGGGTGGTGATTGATAGACTTTCGAAGTCAGCCCATTTTATTCCCTATGACGTGAGGTGTTCGATGAATAAAATGGCGAAGCTGTATATCGACCATGTGGTTAGATTGCATCGAGTTCCTATTTTGATAGTGTTTTGGTGTCCAATCTGATTGTTTTGGGAATCAGAGATTTTGATTGCATCTTGGGAATTGACGTATTATCTAGCTATAAGGCTATTGTTGACTGTTTTCATGGTGTGGTGAGATTTCGCCCTGACTTGGGTGAGAAGTGGGAGTTCTACGGTGCTGATTCGCGCTCGAAGATTCCACTGGTGTCCGCCATGGAGATGTTTAGCCTACTATCGCTGGATAATGCTGGATTCATGATTTACGCGCTTGATGTTTCCCAAGAGTCACGATTGGAGTTGAGCGACATTCCGATCGTTTGAGAGTTTCCCGACGTGTTTCCAGATGAGATTCCTGGATTCCCTCCAAGATGTGTGATTGACTTTAGTATTGAATTGGTGCCCGGTACTGCCCCGATTTCTAGAGCTCCTTGCCGGTTGGCGCCAGCAGAGTTGAAAGAGCTGAAGGATCAGTTGAGGGATCTCTTGGAGAAAGGCTTCATCAGACCGAGTATGTCGCCATGGGGAGCTCCGATTCTTTTTGTGAAGAAGAAGGATGGGTCTATGAGGATGTGCGTGGACTTCCGACAGTTGAATAAGGCGACGGTGAAGAACAAAGATGTGTGATTGACTTCAGTATTGAATTGGTGCCCGGTACTGCCCCGATTTCTAGAGCTCCTTGCCGATTGGCGCCAGCAGAGTTGAAAGAGCTGAAGGATCAGTTGAGGGATCTCTTGGAGAAAGGCTTCATCAGACCGAGTATGTCGCCATGGGGAGCTCCGATTCTTTTTGTGAAGAAGAAGGATGGGTCTATGAGGATGTGCGTGGACTTCCGACAGTTGAATAAGGCGACGGTGAAGAACAAGTATCCTTTGCCGAGGATTGATGAGTTGTTCGATCAGTTGCAGGGATCGGTCTTTTACTCGAAGATTTATTTGCGCTCTGGTTATCACCAGTTGCGGATTAGGGACGCTGACATGGTGAAGACAGCTTTCCGGACTCGATATGGGCATTATGAGTTTCTGGTCATGCCGTTTGGGTTGACGAATGCCCCAGCTGTTTTCATGGATTTGATGAATCGTGTCTTTAGCGAGTACATCGATCGGTTCGTGATCGTCTTCATAGATGACATCCTAGTGTACTCGAGGAGCATGAGAGAGCATAGGGAGCATCTTAGATTGGTGTTGCAGAGGTTGAGAAACTCGCAATTGTACGCCAAGTTCAGCAAGTGTGAATTTTTGCTTGATCGGATTATCTTTTTGGGTCATGTGATTTTGGCGCAAGGGATTTCGGTGGATCCGAGTAAGGTCGAAGCAGTTCTTAACTGGGAGAGACCTAGGAACGTTTCCGAGATCCGCAGCTTCTTGGGATTGTCTGACTATTACAAGTGTTTTATCGAGAAGTTTTCTTCTATAGCCAGGCCTTTGACTCAGTTGACTCAGAAGGATAAGAAGTTTGTTTGGACTGACGAGTGCGAGTTCAGTTTTCAGACATTGAAGGAGAAGTTGACTACTGCTCCTGTTTTGGCTCTACCGTCTGGATCCGGAGGATTTGTTGTGTGCTCCGACGCTTCTCTCAATTGTTTAGGATGTGTTCTGATGCAGAACGGGTACGTGATTGCTTATGAGTCTCAACAGTTGAAGCCTCACGAGACGAGGTACCCTTTTCATGATCTGGAGTTGCCTGCGATAGTGTTTGCCTTGAAGATTTGGCGACATTATCTGTATGGTGAAGAATTTGTGGTGTACACCGACCACAAAAGCCTGAAATATATCTTCACGCAGTCTGATTTGAATATGAGGCAACGACGATTGATGGTATTGCTCAAGGACTTTAACTGTGGGATTCAGTATCAGCCCGGGCGGATGAACTCAGTAGCAGATGCTTTGAGTAGGAAGACCCAGCCTGTGATGCTTTCGTCTTTGAGTGTCTCTAAATTCTACGAGCAATTTAGTACTTCTGGTTGGCGTTTCCAGTCGGGTGATCAGTACTTTATGGTTTCTTCGATTCAAGTAGAACCGCAGATTGTTGGTGACATCAGGGAGGCACAGAGGACTGATCCTTATGTTCATGAGTTGAAGATTAAAGCCCGAAGTGGTCAGTCTGATGATTCTCTATTTCTTCGGATGGATGTCTGAGATTTCTAGGAAGATTGGTGGTTCCGAACTTGATCGATTTGAAAGAGACAATTATGAATGAAGCGCGTAGTCAGTACAGTGTGCATCCGGGCGAGAGAAAGATGTACCATGCCTTGAAATCTCACTACTGGTGGGAAGGCATGAAGAGCGACATCTCTGGTTTTGTTGCTAGATGTTTGAATTGCCAGCAGATCAAGGCTGAGAGAATGAGACCTGGTGGATTGCTACAGAGTTTGGAGGTGCCCAAATGGAATTGGGAGCACATCGCCATGGATTTTGTGACTCATCTACCTCGATCAAGTAGGGGATGTGATGCGATTTGGGTGGTGATTGATAGACTTTCGAAGTCAGCCCATTTCATTCCCTATGATGTGAGGTGTTCCATGAAGAAAATGGCGAAACTGTATATCGACCATGTGGTTAGATTGCATGGAGTTCCTATTTCGATAGTGTCTGACCGAGATCCAAGATTCACTTCCCGATTTTGGAAGAGCTTGCAGGCAGCGATGGGTTCGAGATTGACTATGAGTACAGACTATCACCCACAGACAGATGGTCAGTCTGAGCGGACCATCCAGACTTTAGAGGATATGCTGCGAGCAGTTGTGATGGATTTCAGTGGTGGCTGGCAGGATTCTTTGTCGTTGGTTGAGTTTTCGTATAATAAAAGCTACCAGGTAACTATCGGGATGGCTCCATTTGAGGCGTTCTATGGTCGAAAATGCAGATCTCCGATTTGTTGGGAAGAAGTTGGTGAGAGACAGCTTTCTACCCCTGAGTTTGTGCAGCATATGAAAGATCAGGTTGATTTGATTCGAAGTAGAATGAAGGCTGCACAAGATAGATTTACCAGCTATGCTAACCGAAGACGTCAAGCGTTAGAGTTTGAGGTTGGCGATCAAGTATTTCTCAAAGTTTCTCCTTTCAAGAGCGTGATGCGCTTCAGATATAAAGGCAAATTAGCTCCTAGATTCGTTGGTCCCTTCAAGATTATCGAGCGGATTGGACAGTTGGCTTATCGATTGAGACTGTCTGATGAGTTGGCAGCGATGCATGATGTCTTTCATGTGTCAATGTTGAGGAAATATGAGCCAGATCCTTCCCTTGTGTTGAGAACCGACGAATTTGAGCTTGATTCTGCCTTGAGTTATGTAGAATATCTAGGGCAGATTTTAGATCGAAAGGAGAAGCAGTTGAGGAATAAAGTAGTTCGTTGGTGATGGTCCAATGGAGCAAGCATGGCAGAGAAGAAGCAACCTGGGAACCGGAAGCGATGATGTAGCGTGAGTGGGCGCATCTGTTTGAGTAGATTGTTGTTTTAGATTTCGGTTTCTGGTTGTGTTTTCCCTAGTTGATATTTGTTGATTACCCAGTTATCTTGAGCTCTTGGACTTCTATCAGATGAATTTCTGCTTCGTATTCAATTGTTATGATGAATTGATTGAATTTTCCCTGAGTTTACCTTTGATTTCGAGGACAAAATTTCTTAAGGTGGGGAGAATTTGAGGAATCAGATTTTAGATTAGTGATTAATCGAATTCATCTGAGATTAGAAGAGATTTATTGTTGGAAGTTTTCGTAATTTTGGTATTTTGAGTTAGAAGCTGGTCGGTGGTGAAACCCAGTTGCAACGCGTATTTGGAATCGCAGGAGATTAATACGCCGTCGTTTTGGTGAAACAAGTTGTAGCGTATTTCAGAAGTCAACGCGAGTCAGCGGTACTGTAGCTCGCAGCTGGTAGAAATTGGAAATCAGTAGTTGCGTCTGGGTGACCAGCTGTTGGTTTGAAGAACCAGTCGTGGATGTGAGACGACATCGTTTAGATAAGTTGAAACGCTGCGTTTTGGGGATTGCGTCTGGTACCAGTTGTGAGGAATTGGTTACCAGCTGTTGGTTGGATCAGCTGTTGACAGCAGTGCTTACATGTCTTATGCGACGTCATTTTGTTTTGCTACGCTTGCGTCTGGATTGTTTAGCGTAACCAGCTGCTGGTTATTTCGTAGAATCTGTTGTCAGCTGGAGGAACGCTGCGGCGTCGTTTTGTTTAGATGGAACGGTGTCGTTTTGATTAGTTTCTACGATGTCGTTTTGGTATTGCTTTGGTATTATGTTGCGACTGGTTGTTGCTGCTGGTTTTGTTGTAGAAGATGTGAATACCAGTCGTAAGGTACCTACTGTAGCAACGTCTGGATAATTGAGAACATCAGCTGTTGGATTTGAGAGATATATAGATAAGTGTTGATCGACACTTAGAATTATTCTGAACCCGATATTTCTTATCTCCAACGTCCAACCCTTGTTTAGCTACTGTTCACCGTGATTCTCTTCCGTCAATTGCCGCCGTGTCCCGCCGTTGTTTTGAATGATATTGGTGGCGCTGAACTCCCCTTGAGTTTATCTACCGATTGATACCAATTTGGATACTGGAACCGTGGATTTGAGGAAACGCGGAGAGCTTTCGACGCTTTCTGTGAAATCTTTCCTGAGCGTTCCTTTGTTAGTGTAAGCTTTTGGGTAAGTGTTATCCTCAGTTTTGAAGTTATGTTTCAGCTCTTTAGCCTGAGTTGTATGGCAGAACTAGGATTTAGTTCTCGGCCGTAGGTGCTAAGTGAATTCGACTTAGTGTTGAGCTGAATTACTAGATGTTTTAACAGATCTGAACTTCCAGGAGGCTTACAGCTGAATTGTCGTGACCAGTGTATGAAGGTTTGAGGTTAGCCATGCCTGGTGAGATCTGTTGGATAATTCAGAAGATTGAGGTACGAATTGAGCAGATTTAGCAGCTTTGAGCGTGAACATGGCTGTGATTGATGTTGTGAAATCTGCTGATATGCTTTTGTGATTTACGTGATACAGCTAGTGAATTGATTGAGTTTTACATTCTGTTTTCACGTATTGAATTGTACGCATTGTGCATTGAATATTGAATTGGCATACATGCATACATCTTGAGCCTGATTGACAGATTGATTGATGACCTGATTGAAAGCCACGTTG
>KV007890.1:8771-22997 GCA_001598015.1 Dorcoceras hygrometricum
GATCGTCGATCAGATCGGACCGATCGACTCAGTTTCCAAAACTGAATACTATGATCTGAAAAACCGTTTTTCAGAACCCCAGCGCGAAATGACCGTTTTTCCCCTCAACAGCGGGAAATCACGATTTGACCCCTGTTGACTTTTAGGAAGTCGCACTCCCCAAAATCCTCTTCGTATGCTCAACACATTGAGCTCAGTATCCGTGCAGGAATCTCAAATCCAGTACTTGTATGACCCTCAATGGTTCAGGGATACAGCTAGCCGTGGGTCCACAACCATTGTGGCTCCGGAATCACAATTCCGGACTTGCCCATCGGATCATGGTAAGAGCGTCTAGCAACATCGCCCCATGATCCCCTAGGTATCACTGATAGTGCCTGCAAAAACCAGTTGGTCGTGGTTAGCGTACAGTACGGTCCTTTCAATCCATATATCTCGATCAGATCAACAACCATTGGTAAATTGAGAATCACTATAAATCCGATAGCTATGCGTACATCTTGGAGATCGAATAGTGACATTACGAGTGTAACTAGGTAAACACATTTACCTAAAACACTTCTAGTACTCTGGCCAGAGATTTATACACTATTATCCCCTCAGATAGCATAGGATATCCACGCATGTCTGCGAGCGGTGAATCCTCGACAACGATGCATCGACTCCTACATGCATCGGGACCTCACCCAATCCCGCCACCTAATGACCCCAAGGGAGTCGGTAAACGAGTCAAAGTGAGGCGCCTATCATGTAGAGTCTCAATGACGTTTCGAGTAGTGAGGACTAATCAGTACAACCAAGACCTCGGACTTTTTCACTCGACAAATGGTAACCACTTGGAAAGTCCGAACGAGGGTAGTTCGATAGATCACCAGGTCACTATCCATCTGCATTCTCAGAACATCACAATGTTCCCTACCAATGAAACATGGTACTTCGCATCACAGATGCTAGTCTCAAGCTCGGGCGGCCTTATCCTCATTTTGACGGCCCAATCGACTAGGAACAAATTCAGAATACACAGTGACTATTAGATGTGTTTCATGATAGCCATCATATCCACTATCACATCTAACATACACTTTAGTGCATTCTAGGTCTTTATCCAACACAATTGTTAACATCATATAACATAATGAAAATAAAGAACGCCATAAATAAATGCGTATTTCATAAATAAAGATTGTCATATACAAGAGTCTATAAAACCCACACGCCACAAGTTGGCTAGTTGGGCATCTACTCTAACAATCTCCCACTTGCCCTATAGCCAACTACTAATCAGACGTAGTCCATTGTTTCGCGATGGTTTTCAAACAACGGTCCTGGCAAGGGCTTCATAAGTGGATCAGCAATGTTGTCCGCAGAGGCGACTCTCTCAACTGCTATGTCACCTCTAGCCACAATATCCCGGATTATGTGGTATTTCCTCAGTATATGTTTGGATCTTTGGTGAGACCTAGGCTCCTTTGCTTGAGCAACGGCACCCGTGTTGTCGCAGTACACCGGGACTGGACCAACTCCATCAGGGATGACACCCAACTCTTGGACGAAATTCCTTATCCAAACCGCCTCCTTAGCAGCAGCTGATGTTGTAATGTACTCAGCCTCAGTGGTTGAATCCGCGATGGTGTCTTGCTTGGAACTCTTCCAAGAGACAGCACCACCATTGAGCATGAATACAAATCCAGAGGTAGACTTCGAATCATCCACGTCACATTGGAAGCTAGAATCAGTGTAGCCTTCCAATTTCAGTTCACCACCCCCATAGACCATGAACATATTCTTAGTCCTTCGCAAGTACTTTAGAATATCCTTCACAGCCTTCCAATGCAATTGGCCGGGGTTGGCCTGGTAGCGGGTCGTGACACTCAGAGCATATGCGACATCCGGTCTAGTTGGGATCATGCCATACATAATACTACCTATTGCCGAGGCATATGGCACACGTGTCATACTCTCTATGTCCTCATCAGTCTTTGGACACATAGACTTAGATAGAGTGACCCCATGGCACATAGGTAGGTGCCCTCTCTTGGACTCTTCCATAGAGAACCGCTTAAGTATGGTATCAGTGTAGGTGGCTTGGGTGAGTCCGAGCATCCGTTTCGATCTATCCCGATAGATCTGTATTCCAAGAATATAGGACGCTTCACCCATGTCCTTCATCGAGAATCTACTAGACAATCATACTTTAGTTGACTGCAGCATTCCTACATCATTTCCAATGAGTAGAATGTCATCAACGTAAAGTACAAGGAATGTCACAGTGCTTTTAACTACCTTCTTATATACACATGGCTCCTCGGGATTCTTGATGAAACCAAATTCCTTAATTGTTTAATCGAATCTCAGGTTCCAACTCCTCGATGCTTGTTTGAGACCGTAGATCGATTTCTGAAGTTTGCATACCTTATGCTCACTTCCTACAGATGTGAGACCCTCAGGCTGCGTCATATAGATCTCTTCCTTAATGTTTCCATTAAGGAACGCAGTTTTCACATCCATTTGCCATATCTCATAGTCGTACCATGCGGCTATGGCTAGTAAGATTCTAATCGACTTGAACATTGCGACTGGTGAAAAGGTTTCATCATAGTCAACACCTTGCCTTTGAGTGTAACTTTTCGCGACCAGTCGTGCCTTGTAGGTCATTACCTTACCATCAGGCCCAAGTTTCCTCTAGTATACCCATTTACACCCAATAGGAACAATTCCTTCGGAAGGATTAACAAGAGTCCAAACTTGGTTCGCGTGCATTGAGTCAAACTCAGACTGCATTGCTTCAAGCCATAAATTAGAATCAGCATCGGAAATTGCCTCCTTGAAAGTCCTTGGATCACATCCAACAACTTGATCACCTTGATCATCTTCAAGGAGGAAACCATATCTTTCAGGAGCCCTAGGAACCCTTTCGGATCTCCTAGGTGCGACCATTTCTAGTACTGGCTCTGGAGGCGCAGGAGATTCACTTGGTACCTCAGTTGGTTCTCGAACCTCTTCGAGTTCTACTATTTTGCCCTTTCTATCAAGTAGAAATTCCCTTTCAATAAAGGTGGCATTTCTAGAAACAAACACTTTTGTTTCACTTGGATAGTAGAAGTAGTATCCCATGGCATTCTTTGGATACCCAACGAAGTAACATAAGATGGATCTCGTATCCAGCTTATCTCCCACTGTCTGCTTCACGTAAGGAGGACATCCCCAAATCCTCATGTAAGAGTATTTGGGTGGTTTTCCCATCCACATCTCATATGGAGTCTTATCCACTGCCCTGGTGTGGACATTGTTCAACAACATTACCGCCGTTTCGAGCGCATAGCCCCAAAACGAGGCAGGAATCTCAGTGAATCTCATCATGGATCGAACCATGTCCATCAAGGTTCGATTATGACGCTCCGCTACACCATTGAGCTGTGGTGTGGCCGGAGGGGTCCACTGCGAGAGAATCCCATTCTCTTTAAGATAGTCTTGAAATTCAGCACTTAATGATTCACCACCTCGATCGGATCGAAGTGCTTTAATACCCTTGCCTAGCTGATTTTCTACTTCAGCCTTGAATTATTTGAACCTTTCAAAGGATTCAGACTTGTGCTTCATTAAGTACAAGTACCCATACCTAGAGTGATCGTCGATAAAGGTGATGAAGTATGTGCGACCGTATTTAGTACCAATACTAAGCGGACCACACACATCAGTATGGATCAAATCCAATAGGCCTTGGGTACGTTCAGGCTTGCCCTTGAAGGATTGTTTAGTCATCTTTCCCTTGAGACAAGATTCATAAGTCGGTAGGGAGTTAATGTCTGACAGGTCAAACATGTCACTCCTAACTAACTTGTTAATCCTACTTAGGGAAATATGACCTAGCCTAGCGTGCCAAAGTTGTGCTGGGTTTAATCTATCGTATTTCCTTTTAGTTGTTGTTGTATGTGTTTCCACATCGCGAGTTGGAACTGGTTTTAATTTTAAGGTGTATAGATCGTTTTCGCGTTCCCCAATTCCAATTAAACATTCATTCTTGTATATATTGCAAATAGAATTAGCAAAAACACAAGAATATCCATCACTATCAAGCATAGAAACAGAAATAATGTTCTTTATCAATTCGGGAACAAATAAAACATCTTTCAATAACAACTTAAAATTTGACGATAGAAATAAATAGACATCTCCTATAGCTACTGCAGCAACTCTTGCTCCATTGCCCAGTCTCAAGTGGGTCTCACCCTCTCTAAGACGTCGGCTTCTTGTCATCACCTGCAAATCATTACAGATATGAGATCCACATCCGGTATCAAGTACCCAAGAAGTCGAATTAAGAGACATATTTATTTCGATATAGAACATACCTTTTGCAGTTCGCAACTGCTCGAGGTACTCCTTGCAGTTCCTCCTCCAATGCCCAGGCTTGTAGTAGTGGTGGCAAACATCCTCGGACTTGTTTGGCTTGGAAGCCTTTGCCTTTGGCTTCTTAGTGGGCTTTTCCTCCTTCGGAGAGGCAGAACGCTTCTTACCCTTGCGTCTGGGCCCTTTCTTCGCAGAGGAAGAAGAGCCCATAAGGAGGACGGGCTTGTCCTTCTTTATGGTTCCCTCAAACACGACCAGCATGTTAACCACCTCTTCAAGGGTGGCTGCCAGCTTGTTCATGTTGAAGTTGACCACAAAGGGGTCGAATGCAGCGGGTAGTGAGAGGAGAAGCACATCCACAGACAGCTCGTGTGGAAGTGTGCTATCAAGGCCTGCCAGCTTTTCAACGAGCCCAATCATACGAACCCCATGCTCGCGGACCGAAGTCCCATCGCGCATGCGGCTCGTCATAAGCTCCTTGACAGCGGTGAACCTCTCATGTCGAGAGTTCTCCCCATACAGTTCCTTGAGATGAAAGAGTATGTCAGCAGCATACTTTGTCTTCTCAAAGCGCAGTTGCATTTCGTTTGACATCGATGCCATCACATAGCATCGAGTCTTAAGCTCGTCGTCCCACCATTGTTTAAGCGTAACCAGCTCCTCAGGGCTGATATCGGCAGGGGCTTCCTTCGGAGGGCTCTTCTCTATCGTATAGAGATGTTTCTCCGAAGCCAACACAATGTTGAGGTTTCGAAGCCAGTCTTGGTAGTTCAGACTGGTGAACTTGTTGCTATCCAGTATAACAGCGAGTGGGTTTTTGATCGAAGACATTTTGTAAGCAGTTTATACTGAAAAGAAAAACAGACATGCATTACTAACTATATATGAAAAACGCTAAGACATAAAACAAGGTCATTTAGTTTTATGAATTACCCTCCCACTATTTTAACGATTTCACCACCCTCTAATGAAATCGGGAAAGCAAGTTTCCTTAGTGGGTACACAGAGTCCAATCAAGTGATCATGGTCCCGAATAATATCAGCCAACCATAACCCTTAAAAGGTAGAGTTCAATTGCAACCGGTGCAACCTCCATGTATTTTACCTCACGTCTAGTAACGGCCCAATAATATGACGCCGTTTACTATCACGTGTCAAGATGACCCACCAATGTTGAGTCGTGAAGGACGGTCCCCTTAACGTCCCCAATAATATGAGCCAACGTTAAAGGGTGTTCCAACCGACTCACAACAATTGTCAACGGCATGGACAACTTTCCGGCATACATGACCCCCTCAATAATATGAGTCGGGCCATGTATGCGGGTAGCATCGACGTATACCCATTGTTGATGTAAGGTAGGGATAATTTAAACAGATTTAAATTCCCTTAGTTTATCGAATAAACTCTTGATATTAGTTTTAAATCGTATTTAAAACGAGGGATTTTATTTTTGAAAATTTGGTCTCATGCAATTTTAAATCACAATTTAAAACATGCAGATTCAATTAACATATATCAAATATATATAACTTTGGGATGATCGATCGTGAGAGCTATGCGGTTCGTGGTTGCCAATCACGGACCTGGGTCCAGTCCTAGGTGAAATGCAATATGCAATGCAATCCTATTACATTTGCTTCCGGTTTTACAGATCTTCGGTCTTCAATATATTTGATCGTCATGTCCACCGTCTTCACATTGTCCTCCCACTAAATCTAGTAATTTACATTTAAATTTCCATGACAAGTAAGGGATACAATTTTCAAGGGATGGGAATGAGCCACAAACAGACCCACTTAATATGATAAATCAACAATATATTACAACCGAAAATCGCAAAACCTAAAGCATATACCTAACACGTTGGGCACGGCTCTCGATCATCCCAAATAACCCCCTCAATAATATGAGTCGGGCCATGTATGCGGGTAGCATCGGCGTACACCCATTGTTGATGAAGGTAGGGATAATTTAAACAGATTTAAATTCCCTTAGTTTATCGAATAAACTCTTGATATTAGTTTTAAATCGTATTTAAAACGAGGGATTTTATTTTTGAAAATTTGGTCTCATGCAATTTTAAATCACAATTTAAAACATGCAGATTCAATTAACATATATCAAATATATATAACTTTGGGATGATCGATCGTGAGAGCTATGCAGTCCGTGGTTGCCAGCCACGGACCTGGGTCCAGTCCTAGGTGAAATGCAATATGCAATGCAATCCTATTACAATTGCTTCCGGTTTTACAGATCTTCGGTCTTCAATATATTTGATCGTCATGTCCACCGTCTTCACATTGTCCTCCCACTAAATCTAGTAATTTACATTTAAATTTCCATGACAAGTAAGGGATACAATTTTCAAGGGATGGGAATGAGCCACAAACAGACCCACTTAATATGATAAATCAACAATATATTACAATCGAAATCGCAAAACCTAAAGAATACACCTAACACGTTGGGCACGGCTCTCGATCATCCCAAACATGCAATCAATCTAATTAATTTACATAAATTTAAATAATCAACAGGCTGGGTCTTCCTACTCAAAGCATCTGCTACTGAGTTCATCCGCCCAGGCTGATACTGAATCTCACAGTTAAAGTCCTTGAGCAATTCCATCCATCGTCGTTGCCTCATATTCAAATCAGACTGCGTGAAGATATATTTCAGGCTCTTGTGGTCGATGTACACCACAAATTCTTCACCATACAGATAATGACACCAATGTTGGCATACAATGGCGGATCCGGATCCCGTTTCCCGGGGGCGCAGCGGAAATCAAAAGTTGCCCCGAGAAACGTTCAATACATTCAACACAAATCATTAAACCATTCATAGGGGGTTCATTGATTGTTACCTTGCTGGAGTCTAGGCGCCTGGCTCCGACCAGTTTCACGAGGAAACCGGCACTTCAAACGGTAGGCGGCGGTAGATCGTCAATCAGGTCCACGACCGGAATCAATCTTCCTCCGTCAATCTACACTAGAAGATCTGATGGATTTTGCCACGGAAGGAATCTCCTCGTCGTGGTGATCGAAACAAGTCCGATCACAAGACAAACGGACGGAGGCGACGCGGCGGAGGCGCTGCAGTGGGCGGCGGCCGTGCGTGAGGTTTGAGAGGAGGGGGGCGGCGGTTTTTGGAGCTTGGAGGCTAGGGTTGTGATAGCTAATCCATTCATTAGTTGCCCTAGGTCAAGACTAAGTATAGGTATGATGGGTTTGAACCGGCCCATTGGACCTGAGGCGGGCCTAGTCCAATATATGAACATTCGGTTCATCTGCATCACCGTGGCTTCATAATAATTCCGATCGAAGATCAGATCGGACCGATCGAATCAGTTTCCAAAACTGAATATTATGATGTGAAAACAATTTTTCAGATTACTTAGTCCAAAATGCAGTTTTGCCCCTCAACAGTGGGAAATCCCAATTTGACCCCTGTTGACTTTTAGGAAGTCGCACTCCCTAAAATCCTCTTCCTATGCTCAACACATTGAGCTCAGTTTCCGTACGGGTCCAATCGGATCATAGTAAAGAGCCTAGCAACATCGCCCCATGATCCCCTAGGTATCACTGATAGTGCCTGCAAGAACCAGTTGGTCATGGTTAGCGTACAGTACGGTCCTTTCTACACATATATCCCGATCAGATCAACGACCATTGGTAAATCGAGAGTCGCTATAGATCCGATAGCTATGCATACATCTTGGAGATCGAATAGTGACATCACGAGTGTAACTAGGTAAACCCATTTACCTAAAACACATCCAGTACTCTGGCCAGAGATTTATACACTATTATCCCCTCAGATAGCATAGGATATCCACGCATGAGAGCAAGCGGTGAATCCTAGACAACGAAGCATCGACTCCTACATGCATCGGGACCTCACCCAATCCCACCACCTAATGATCCCAAGGGAGTCGGTAAACGAGTCAAAGTGAGGCGCCTATCATGTAGAGTCTCAATGACGTTTCGAGTAGTGAGGACTAATCAGTACAACCAAGACCTCAGACTTTTCCACTCGACAAATGGTAACCACTTGGAAAGTCCGAACGAGGATAGTTCAATAGATCACCAGGTCACTATCCATCTGCATGCTCAGAACATCACAATGTTCCCTACCAATGAAACATGGTACTCGCATCGCAGATGCTAGTCTCAAGCTCGGGCGGCCTTATCCTCATTTTGACGGTCCAATCGACTAGGAACAAATTCAGAATGCACAGTGACTATTAGATGTGTTTCATGATAGCCATCATATCCACTATCACATCTAACATACACTTTAGTGCATTCTAGGTCTTTATCCAACACAATTGTTAACATCATATAACATAATGAAAATAAAGAACGCCATAAATAAATGCGTATTTCATAAATAAAGATTGTCATATACAAGAGTCTATAAAACCCACACGCCACAAGTTGGCTAGTTGGGCATCTACTCTAACGTCGCGGTGATCGAAACAAGTCCGATCACGTAGAAGACGGCACACGGCGGCGGCACAGGGCAGCGCAAGGCGGCGGCCGGCGGCGTGAGGTTGAGGGAGAGGAGGGGCGGCCGAACTCTTGGTCTAGGGTTAGGTTATGAGTTAGTGATTAAAGCCCTAATCAAACATTAGAATATAACAAGTATACATGGGCTTGAACCGGCCCATTGGACTAGGGGTCAGGCCTAAGTCCATATGAACATTCGGTTCATTTAAATCACTGCGGTTTCATCATAACTCCGATCGACGATCAGATCGGACCGATCGACTCAGTTTCCAAAACTTAATATTATGATGCAAAAAACGATTTTTCAGATTATCTAGACCAAAATTACAATTTAGCCCCTCAACTTTGGGAAATCGCAATTTGACCCCTGTTGACTTTTAGGAAGTCGCACTCCCTAAAATCCTCTTCCTATGCTCAACATATTGAGCTCAGTTTCCGTGCGGGAAGCATGAATCCAGTACTTGTGTGACCCTCAATGGTTAAGGGTACAGCTAGCCGTGGGCCCACAACCATTGCGGCTCCGAAATCACAATTTCGGACTTGCCCTTCGGATCATGGTAAAGCGCCTAGCAACATCGTCCCATGATCCCCTAGGTATCACTGATAGTGCCTGCAAGAACCAGTTGGTCATGGTTAGTGTAATGCCCAGATATTTTAGAAGTCCACAATTAGAAAGATATGAGATTGAGGGATTACAATGCTATATTATTTCGATCCATGAATTGATTCAGTTTCAGATTTCATGTCTTACGTGATGATCAACCTATTCTAATATCTTAGGTTGATAACCAGATTTTAGAATGCAATAACAGTAGATGTCTAGTGGTTCCAGCAAGCCAATCGAATCCTTTTGTTTTAACTAAAATGGTTCGGTTTCCATATGCATCATTTTTATTTTGAAAAACAGAGCACGCTTATAATGGATTTTTGGACATATCGAAAAGTTCATGCTCTGTTTTTATGAAGGTTGCGTTTTACTGTATTTTGATCCAAAGAGATGTTTTAGAAAATGGTTTGGTGATGTTCATCCAGTAGATTCTTAAGTTTTCTTTAGAAATTCCATCGAAGTAGCTTACAAGTAGCTTATTCGATCATTTCCAGAAATTTCTTTAGATATTTTGAATTCTTCAGACAAAGGAAAACCATCGTCATTCACCTGGTTAAGTCTGGAAGCTGGTTCTTATACCACTGCTGATATTGCTTTGTCGAAAATATTCTAAATATATATTTTAGCTGTCGCATTGTTGAGTTCAGTAGTTGCAACCAGCAGTCACACTATTTCATGTTCAGCTGTTGCATATTTTATTGTTCATCAGCTGACAGTTTATTCATCAGTTGATAGTTGTTTATCAGTTGATAATTTGTTCATCAGCTGGTAATTTGTTCATCAGCTATTGGTATTCAGCAGATGCATTGCTTTCATAAATTCAGCAGATGCATATTCAGCAGATGCATTCCATTTTGATATTTCAGCAGTTGCTTTATTGTTTTTAAGTACAGTCCGTAGTGACTGGTTGCAGCGACTGGTTGTAGCGACTGGTTGTAACGACTGGTTGTAGCGACTGGTTGTAGTGACTGGTTGCAGCGACTGGTTGTAGCGACTGGTTGTAACGAATGGTTGTAGCGACTGGTTTATGCGCTAACGACATCGTTTCACTTTATATTTGTTTAAAAGACCTTGTGACTGGATTATTGTCTTGCGACTGGTTTCCTATTCGTTGCGACTGGTACTGTTCATTCAGCTGGTATTAG
The DNA here is from genome assembly GCA_001598015.1 of Dorcoceras hygrometricum. NCBI lineage: Eukaryota > Viridiplantae > Streptophyta > Magnoliopsida > Lamiales > Gesneriaceae > Dorcoceras > Dorcoceras hygrometricum. The sequence continues at coordinate 19,391 of KV007890.1, forward strand.
TCTTGCGACTGGTACTGTTCATTCTTCGTTTTCTTTAACAGATAACGAAATTTCAGAATTTGTTTCCTTATCGAATCATTTCAAAGATTGTATTCGACTTAAATGATAGATTCAAGTAGCTAATTTATTCAGTTTTCATCTTCGCAAGCTTTACAGAGAAATCCTTTACAGTTCCAGAACATCATTAGACAAAAGAAAAACCAGTAATTCGTGCAAGAGAGAAAGAAAACAGATTTTATAAAGAAAACAAAGAGCAGAACGATGTTTTAGAAAATATTTTAAGTTATGACAACTAAGAGGGTCCCCAGAAGAAGGGTGAGTGCGCGGCTGACGAACCGTGTGCCCTTTCAACAGAGGAAGGATCAGGTGTATAGGTCGACGGATCTGTATATCCCTTCACCATGAGCCATAGTGCTAGAGACTGATATCAGGAGTTTGATCAAACGAATTGGACCAAAATGTTTAAAGTGTTGTCATAATTTCAGAAGAGCGCAAGTGTGATTTTAATCACAGCTCCAGAGAATGTTTAAAGAAAATGTTTTCAGAATTTGATTATGTTTTATGCTTTCAGTTTCTATCAGAATTCTCAGTTATATATTATTGCGCTTGTTCATTCCAAAAGCGTAAGCAGATTTTAGTGATGTATTCAGCTTCCAGTTTCAGTTTCTATTGCATGATTTTGCTATTCCAGATTTACCTGCTGAGCCTTTGGCTCACTAGTTTTCATTGAGTGCAGGTAATCAGCAGTAAGAGCTGGAAGGAGATGATCAGAAAGGGAGGATGTGTTTATCTTGGACTTCTTCCGTTGTTATTTTTAGATTTTGGTGTACAGAACTTTAGTTATAGTTTTGTATGTTAACAGATTTCTAGTTCCTTATTTTTGTAGAAATCTGTATGAACTTTTGGTGTAAAGATATATGCAAAGTCACTGGTATTTTATCAGCTGGTATATCAGTTCCGCGTGTGATTTAAGATCAGCAGAGGATTTAGTTCAGTGTTTTGTATACCCTTCCTGCTGATTTCCTTCACTTGTTATGAAACGTGTTTACCAGATTTTATTTCTACTTCCGCTCATGTCATTGATTTCCTTGTTCCGTATTTCAGCAGTAATGAATTGTGTTTATTCGTAATTTAGTCCAGAATTTAGTAACGACTTTTATGTTTATTAAGATTGAAAGTTTTGGGTCTTTCAATTCGATCCCCAAATTTCTAAATTTCCTTTGAGAAAAGTCCGGTCGTTACAGTTGGTATTAGAGCATGGTCCTTGAGATAAACACACTTCCAGTCTGAGCAGATCTCTCCAGCCGCTTCTAAAATTTGTGAGTTTTAATTCATGTTTTAGCATAAAGTAATCTCTCATATAGAATTGTGGTGGATTTGGGCTACCCTTACAGATATGTCAAGAAGAGGTAGAGGAAGAGGAAGTTTTACAGAAATTATTTGCAACTGACTGAACAAGAAAGACCTCGGTGTGCGATTTACATGCTGAGAGGAGATGCCATGATATGGTGGGAAGGAGCCAAGTTAACAGTAGACTTGGAAATTCTTACTTGGGGAGAGTTTAAGAGAGTATTTTATGAACAATACTTTACGACGGATGTAAGACAGCAGTTGCGTAGTGAGTTTTTAACTCTTAAGCAGGGAGAGATGTCTATGCGGGATTATATCCGTAAGTTTGAGAGAGGTTGTTATTTTGTTCCTTTAATTGGGACAAATGCAGATATTAAGTTACAAAATTTTGTTGATGGGTTGAAGTCGATGATTAGGCATGATGTTAGATTGGCAGAACACGTAGATTATAGATCAACTGTGAATAAGGCCCTACGGGCAGAACAAGATTGGAAAGCAATTGAAGAAGAGAGACAATTGAAAAGACAAGCTTTTCAACAAAAGGACCGTAGGCAAAATAAGAAATCAAACAATAACCAGCAGGAGTCTCAAGAAAAAGGACCCTTAGTTGTTCAGCCTATCTCTGCTGTTCCTAATTTAGGGAATAGGCCTCCATGTCCAACTTGTAAGAAAAACCATTCAGGCCAGTGTCTTTTTGGCCAAAGAGTGTGTTATACTTGTGGTAAGCCAGGCCATATGTCTAGGGAGTGTTCCCAGAAGCGACCACTTATCACTGGTAGAGCTTACATTATGACAGCTGACGAAACCCCAGCAGATACCTCGGCGGCGACGGGTAAGATTTTGTTGCCAATATGTTTACATTAGCATTAATTCTGGTCAACTTGTATTTTGTATCAGATAGGTTTGTTAAGAAATTGATATCTAACTTAGAAGAAATAGAAGTAGAGTACTGTGTTTAGATCCCTTTGAGTTCGAGTTTTATTTTCCATATGTTTAGGATTGTTCATCTTCCGGTGAATGGTAATATCGGAACTTGACGCTATGTAATCGGTAGTTGTTAGTCGAATCAGTATAAATTCTGGTTTGATAGACAACAGCTGATAGCGTAGCAGTCGTTTGATGTTGCAGCACCAAAGTTCATTTTTCAGCAATTGAATTCCATTGTTATGATCAGCAGCTGCACAGTCCATTTCCAGCAGTTGCATTATATCGATTGTATCCAGCAGTTGTACTATTCATGTTATTTCACAACAGCATCGTATTAATTAATACGTTTGTTGTTAGTAAAAGACTTGCAGCTGGTTCCTATTTATCCCAGCTGGTTTCTTCTCGCAATACTCATGAACAGTAGAAATTTGTTTCGTTTCCAAATACTGTTCCATTTTGTTGCGTCTGATTTCATTTCAGCGATGTGTCTCTTATAGTAGAATTAGATGCTCAGATAAGAATGTTAGAGTAGATGCCCAACTAGCCAACTTGTGGCGTGTGGGTTTTATAGACTCTTGTACAAACGATCTTTATATATATGATATTCGCATTTTCTTATATGGAATTCTTTACTTTCATTATGTGTGTAATGATTTACAATTGTGTTGAGTAAAGACCTAGAATGCACTGAAGCGTATGTTAGATGTGATAGTGGGTATGACGGCTATCATGAAACACATCTAATAGTCGCTGTGTATTCTGAACATGTTCCTAGTCGATTGGGCCGTCAAAATGAGGATAAGGTCCAGAAGCAGATAGTGAGTCTGATGGAATGAATCCCGTCCTCAATACCATGGCTCAGCTGTTAGAGCGCTTAGTTAACCAAAACAATAATGGGAATGGTCAAACCTCAGGAAGAATAGTTAGTCGTGAAGATCCACAGGAGAGGTTTAGAAGACAGAGACCTCAGGAATTTTCTGGTACTACCGATCCTCTTATAGCAGAGAGTTGGATTAAATCCATAGAGGTGATTTTTGATTATTTGCAACTGACTGAACTAGAAAGACCTCGGTGTGCGATTTACATGCTGAGAGGAGATGCCATGATATGGTGGGAAGGAGCCAAGTTAACAGTAGACTTGGAAATTCTTACTTGGGAAGAGTTTAAGAGAGTATTTTATGAAAAATACTTTACGGTAGATGTGAGACAGCAGTTGCGTAGTGAGTTTTTAACTCTTAAGCAGGGAGAGATGTCTATGCGGGATTACATCCGTAAGTTTGAGAGAGGTTGTTATTTTGTTCCTTTAATTGGGACAAATGCAGATATTAAG
>KV007891.1:3990-14001 GCA_001598015.1 Dorcoceras hygrometricum
GATCTGGTGCTTAAAATCGAAGACCAAGTCTTCCTTAAATACATGCGTGAAAGCTGGTTAAAATCATCCACCGACAAAACCAGTCGAAGTAAGCTAAAAAGATACAACCAGCAGATGCAAAGAACCAGTGGCTGAATTCTCAAACAACGCTAATCAAAATGGTGTCGCAGCGACTTAATAAAACGACGTCGCACCGCTTACGTCATCAAATCTGCCACCAGATGGTCGTTAATCCATCGACTGGATTCCTTAGCCCTAACTAAAACGACGAAGCACATCCTACGTTATCCAGTCGCTAGCTCTCGTGCAAAACAACCAGACGCAAGCTACAGGAAACCAGACGCAAGCTACAGTAGAGTTGACCATCATTGACATCTGCTCTCAACTGGACAACCAGTCGACACAAACTCGAATAAATCCTCGCAGCTGGTACCAGTCGCAACATCCAAACGACGTCGCGCCAACTTATCGAAACGCTGTCGTTTGCCCTCAACAAACAAAATAAAGCAGCATCTAGATACTAAACATGCTACCAGTTTTCTCTTAACACAACGCATCCAGATTTCACTAGACGGCGTTTAGGAATCTCGCGCTACCAAAACACGCTACGACTGGATTTCACCAAATCGACCAGCTCTCACCACGAAACCAGCTTTTACCCCAAAAATCTCAAAAATACGAAAACTTCCAGAATTGCTCTAAATGTGAAATCTGACCCGAAAATACCAACCAAACTTCCAAACAGAGATCTGAACCACCAGAAATCTCCAAAAACCGATTAATTCCAACCAAATTAATCTTATACAATTCCAGGTCTCACATTTCTCCCCCACTAAAAAGGATTTCGTCCCCAAAATCTAACAGCAATCTGGAATTACAATTCAACAACAGCAAGCTAGAACAAAAATTCGCCCAACACAAGGCCAAGAGTTCAAGATAACTGAGCAAACAATTAATAACAACTAGGGAAGAAATACAACCAAAACCTACAACTACTGGAAATGTAGCTCAACAGCTACTCAAACAGATGCGGCCACTCACGCTGCATCTTTTCTTCCAGCTCCCAAGTAGCTTCTTCTCTTCCATGTTTGCTCCACTATACCATCACCAACGGAATGGTCTTATTTATCAGCTGTTTCTCTTTCCTGCCAAGGATATGCAAGTGATATTCTAAATAACTCAACGACTGATCTAGATCCACCTCGTCAGTTCTAAGCACATGAGACGGATCTGGCTCATACTTCCTCAACATGGAAACATGAAAGACGTCATGTAGAGAAGACAACTCTGACGGCAACAACAGCCGATACGCTAAAGGGCCAATCCTCTCAACAATCTCATACGGTCTGACGTAACAAGGGGCTAACTTTCCCTTGCGTCCAAAGCGTATAACACTGCGAAATGGAGAAAATTTGAGAAATACACGATCACCAACCTGAAACTCAAGAGGTCGACGCCTCTTATTCACAGAACTGGCTTGGCGATCCTGGGCAGCTTTCATCCGCTGTCTAATAAGATCCACATGATCTTTCATTTGCTGCACAATGTCAGGGGCAGATAGCTGCTTCTCCCCCACTTCTTCCCAACATACTGGCGATCTGCACTTTCTGCCATACAAAGCCTCAAACGGCGCCATACCAATCGTCACATGATAGCTGTTATTTTACGAAAATTCAACCAAAGACAACGCATCTTGCCAGCTACCTTCGAAATCCAACACAACAGCTCGCAACATATCCTCCAACGTCTTGATAGTGCGCTCAGATTGGCCATCTGTCTGGGGGTGATACGCGGTGCTCATAGCCAATCTGGTACCCAAAGCTGTTTGTAAACTCTTCCAAAACCTGGAAGTAAACCTCGGATCTCGGTCAGAAACGATCGAAACAGGCACACCGTGAAGTTTAACCACAAAATCAACGTACAGCTTTGCCATCTTCTTCAACGAGAAGGTCATCCCATAGGGAATAAAATGTGCAGACTTTGACAGTCGGTCTATAACCACCCAAATAGCATCGCATCCTCTGCTGGAACGAGGCAGATGCGTCACGAAATCCATCACTATGTGCTCCCAATTCCATTGGGGCACTTCCAAACTTTGCAACAAACCACCGGGTCTCATCCTTTCGGTCTTAACCATCTGACAATCCTCTGCTGGAACGAGGCAGATGCGTCACGAAATCCATCACTATGTGCTCCCAATTCCATTGGGGCACTTCCAAACTTTGCAACAAACCACCGGGTCTCATCCTTTCGGTCTTAACCATCTGACAATTCAAACAACGAGCGACAAAACCAGCAACATCGCTCTTTAGGCCAGCCCACCAAAAGTGCGGCTTCAAAGCATGGTATATCTTCCGTGCACCAGGATGAACACTATGTCTGCTACAGTGCGCTTCCCGAAGGATATCCTCCTTCAAATCAATCAAATTTGGCACAACCAGCCTGCCCCAGAAATGTAAACAACCATCGGAAGAGACAGAATAATCCTCAAGCTCGCCAGCCCTGACCTTCAACTTCAGCTCGTGGATAGACGGATCAGTCCTCTGAGCTGCTCGAATGGTAGATACAATCTGTGGCTCCACTTGGAAAGATAAAACCACAACGCAATCCTCAGCCGGGTAGAATCTCCAACCCGTAGTGTTAAGATGCACCTGATCCTTAGAGATATACAACGATGCAAGCATCTCACTAGCCTTCCTGCTCAACGCATCGGCCACTACGTTCGACTTCCCAGGCTGGTACTTGATCTCACAATCAAAGTCCTTTAGCAGCTCCATCCACCGAAGTTGTCTCATGTTCAAGTCAGGCTGCGAAAACATATACTGCAAACTCTTGTGGTCCGAGTACACCACAAACTGCTCGCCATACAGGTAGTGACACCAGATCTTCAACGCAAAGACCATCGCTGCTAACTCCAAATCATGGACTGGGTAATGAGTCTCGTGCGGTTTCAACTGCTGCGAGGCATACGCAATGACTCGACCATTCTGCATCAAAACACAACCCAATCCATTTAGCGAAGCGTCAGAGCAAACAACGAATCCACCTATTCCAGACGGCAAAGCCAACACAGGCGTAGTAGTCAGTTTCTCTTTAAGCAGTTGAAAAGCATTCTCGCACTACTCAGTCCAAACAAAACGCTTGTCCTTCTGAGTCAATTGAGTCATCGGCTTTGCTATACTTGAGAATCCCTCAATGAAGCGACGATAATAGCCAGCCAGACCCAAGAAACTACGAATCTTGGAAACATTCCTGGGACGCTCCCAGTTCAGAATGGCATCAACCTTGCTAGGATCCACCAAAATCCCCTCGGCTGAAATCACATGTCCCAAGAATACGATGCGATCCAACCAGAACTCGCACTTGCAAAACTTTGCATACAACTGCTGGGCTCTCAGCGTCTGAAGGACAATACGCAAATGCTCCTTGTGCTCCAAAGGAGTCATCGAATAAACTAAGATGTCGTCGATGAACACAATCACAAACTGATCAATAAACTCGTGGAAAATTCGGTTCATCAAATCCATAAAGACTGCAGGGGCATTAGTCAATCCAAACGGCATAACCAAAAACTCGAAATGCCCGTACCTGGTACAAAAAGCAGTCTTCGCGACATCTTGTTCTCTCACTCTCAGCTGATGGTACCCTGAACGAAGATCAATCTTTGAATACACCGCAAAACCTTGTAACTGATCAAACAGATCATCGATTCTCGGCAACGGGTACTTGTTCTTGACAGTCGCTTTGTTTAGCTGGCGGAAATCAATGCACATCCGCATCGATCCATCCTTCTTCTTCACAAATAAGATGGGCTCTCCCCACGGTGCCATACTAGGACGGATAAAACCTTTCTCCAGCAAATCATCTAACTGTACCTTGAGTTCTCTCAACTCCGCAGGCGCCAGACGATAAGGAGCACGTGAAATCGGAGCTGTGCCAGGCACCAGCTCTATGCTGAAGTCAATCTCCCGCCTCGGAGGGAAACCAGAATCTCCTCCGGGAACACATCCGGGAAATGTCGCACCACGGAAACGTCACTGAGCTGAACACGGGAAGAAGAAGACGCATCCAAAGCGTAGATCATAAAGCCAGCATTCCCCAAAGACAACAAGCTGAACATCTCCATCGCTGAGACTAAGGGAATCTTCGATCTAGAATCCTGGCCATAGAAGTCCCACTTCTCGCCAGACAAAGGCCTGAAGCGCACAATCTCATGGAAGCTGTCCATGGAGGCCCTATAGTTGGATAGCACATCCATTCCAACTTTGCAATCGAAATCCCAAAGCATCAATCGGATCAAGTTCGCTAACAGGACATGCTCACCAAACCGCAACACACCATCCAACAAAACCTCCTGGGAGAATAGGTTCACACCACCAGGGGTAGAAACAGAAACGGCATCGCGCAAAGAAATGGTACACAGACCATGCTCAACAACAAACGAATCATAAATAAACGAATGCGATGCACCGATGTCAAACAACACACGTGTAGAAAAATCAAAAACAAGGCAAGTACCTGCGATCACCCGACTCGGTGTCTCCTCGGCATGCTCTCTAGTGATGACGTTAACCTGAGCATGCTGGGGTCCAGAGAAGAAAGGCTGAGACGATTGTCCAAAACGCGACGGACCAGGCTGCTGAAACGGCCTAAACTGAGTCTCACCTAACCGGGGCTGCTGAAACTGAGGGGAACGACCCCTAGACTGAGCTCCTCGACCCTGAGGCTGGGCCGCGGTCTGCTGTGATCCAGCTGACGGACACACTCTAGCAAAATGCCCGTACTGACCAAAAAGGTTGCAGGAACCCTGCACACCAACACACTGTGTGGACGGATGCTTTCCACCGCAAAAACCACAAAACTCAGCCCGAGAACCACTGCTACTCGAGCTGCCCGAACCAGAAGAGCCAGAACTCGACTTCTTCTTGAACTGCTGACCGCGGGGTCGAAACCTCTGACGGCCAGACTGCTGACCCACCTGCTGCTGGTGCTGGTGCTGATGGGCTGACTGGGAGGACTGTGAAGACTGTGCTCCCTGAATAGCAGAACGACTAACCTGCGCTACTTGCTGTCTGCGAGCACGACGACTCTGCAAACCCTCCTCAATATCAATAGCAGTGTCAACTGCTTCAGCATAGCTCTTGGGTTTGCTGGTCAACACCATATGATACAACTCTTCGTTCAAGCCCTCAAGAAATCTAGTCCGCTTGGCCCTCTCCTGGCCAGAAACATGGGGAACTACGCCAACAGAGAGAAAACTTCATAGCACTACGTACCAACAGTCATGGAACCTTGCTCCAGATGGTCGAATTCCCGCCTCTGACGGCCAGACTGCTGACCCACCTGCTGCTGGTGCTGGTGCTGATGGGCTGACTGGGAGGACTGTGAAGACTGTGCTCCCTGAATAGCAGAACGACTAACCTGCGCTACTTGCTGTCTGCGAGCACGACGACTCTGCAAACCCTCCTCAATATCAATAGCAGTGTCAACTGCTTCAGCATAGCTCTTGGGTTTGCTGGTCAACACCATATGATACAACTCTTCGTTCAAGCCCTCAAGAAATCTAGTCCGCTTGGCCCTCTCCTGGCCAGAAACATGGGGAACGTACGCCAACAGAGAAGAAAACTTCATAGCATACTACCCAACAGTCATGGAACCTTGCTCCAGATGGTCGAATTCCCGCTCCCGGGCGTTCACATAAGACTCGGTACATACTCCTGTCGGAAGGTCTCGCAAAAACTGTCCCAAGAGATCCCAACACCGGTCTCTAACAAGGTACTCGAAGCGCCTCGCCACCAGCGCTCTGCAGCCTTCCTAAGCAAGAGGGTTGCCAAACTCAGCCAAAGATCATCGTCATACTGCACCCGATCGAAAAGACCAATAATGTTACGGAGCCACGAGTCCGCATCCTCACTGGACTCATCACCATTAAAGACTGGAGGGTTCATCCTCTGAAACCGTGCTATAACAACATCCATCCGCTCCACCGGGGCGGTACTTCATCAACTTCCTCATCCTCAACATGTCTACTATGGCTACGAGAAGGAATGCTACGCCGATCCTCATTCTGTCCTGCTGATTCCTCAAACTTCCCCCTACCTCTACCACGACGTTTAGGCGGCATCTACGAAAACACTCAACAGGATCAAGCAAAATAGAACAGATACGACATAGATAGCATATAACACAGAAATATGTAGCACGTAGTCCCATAGTCAAGCACATGCAACACACAACACTGTGCCTAGACTCAAGTGTGATCAAAGAAATCGATCTTATCCCAGCTTAAGCTCTGATACCAAAAATGTCAGGCCTCGTGCTCATAACAGAGTAAAAACACACAAACACATGCGGAAGCTACTAAAAAGCGGGTAAAATTTTCGCTTTTGGCCTGACGATTAAAAACAATATAATTTAAAATAATGCAATACTCAAAATAGATATCCCAGTTTAAGAAAAACAACCACAAGCGGGCTACCAGCCAACAACAAACAATATAGCATAACATCAACATGTATCAGACTCCAGTAACGAAAGACAACAACAACAAAGCACAGGGCATCCCCTGGCTAAGAATACTGATACATATAAATATGCTATACGCCACCGGGATACTCTAACCACCTCCTGGGTTAAAACCACGACCAGCTGTACAACATGTATCAGACTCCAGTAACGAAAGACAACAACAACAAAGCACAGGGCATCCCCTGGCTAAGAATACTGATACATATAAATATGCTATACGCCACCGGGATACTCTAACCACCTCCTGGGTTAAAACCACGACCAGCTGTAAAACTTAGGTTTCCTGAAAACAACACAACAAGGAAAACAACCAAGCCCCAGAGGGACATGGGGTCAAACCCCAGTACGGAGAGCAACTATAAAACATCAATAAACAGCAAGAATAAAATGCAGATGCTATGCATGAGAATACGGGACAAAAGCCGAAGGCTACCACCAAGGAAAGGGAGCCAAAGAAACCCAATGCATAGCTCAATGGAATCTGCAACAGAATATGTGGCCACGGTGAGTGTAGGACATGTGGGTGCTACCCACTCACCCTACGCCCACCCTTACCGGATGCATCAACAACCCAACCTATGAACTATGGTAGCTAGCCACTCGGCGCATAGGGGAAATGAGAGTGCGGAATCACCGCTCGCCCTCGCATCCTGGTAAGTAAACAGAAAAACAACAACGAAGCAATGGCTGCAAAAGCTGAACGGAGATGCAAATGCGTGTATGAAACATGCTGGAATAACAAGCATATAAACATATGAGAAACAATAATAGCATCAGCAAGTATACACCACATAACCAACAGTCATCTCACAAAACAGCAGCCAGCAATAGCCATCTCACAAATTATCAATGCCATAACATCGTTGTATTACAAGCTCCAATCCGTACCTCAATTCTGCTCAACAATTACCACAAAGGAATCCCGAGAAATCTGGTTAGAACCTCAACGACACAACACACGGCCGAAGACAGCAACTTCGCGATCTCGCTCTAGGCAACAACAGCCTCCAAGAATGGTATAGAAAGGAAGATCTTCTCGAGAGGAGTCCAACGCTACCTCGTACGTACCAAACAACGGTCGGAAACGACGGGAATTCATCTGAAAAGCTCACGGTGAACAGTACTAGGGTTCGAAGAACAGAGGTCGACAACCAAGATAATATTTTGCTAAGTATGTGATCTGGTGCTTAAAATCGAAGACCAAGTCTTCCTTAAATACATGCGTGAAAGCTGGTTAAAATCATCCACCGACAAAACCAGTCGAAGTAAGCTAAAAAGATACAACCAGCAGATGCAAAGAACCAGTGGCTGAATTCTCAAACAACGCTAATCAAAATGGTGTCGCAGCGACTTAATAAAACGACGTCGCACCGCTTACGTCATCAAATCTGCCACCAGATGGTCGTTAATCCATCGACTGGATTCCTTAGCCCTAACTAAAACGACGAAGCACATCCTACGTTATCCAGTCGCTAGCTCTCGTGCAAAACAACCAGACGCAAGCTACAGGAAACCAGACGCAAGCTACACTAGAGTTGACCATCGTTGACATCTGCTCTCAGCTGGACAACCAGTCGACACAAACGCGAACAAATCCTCGCAGCTGGTACCAGTCGCAACATCCAAACGACGTCGCGCCAACTTATCGAAACACTGTCGTTTGCCCTCAACAAACAAAATAAAGCAGCAGCTGGATACAAACTTGCTACCAGCTTTCTCTTAACACAACGCATCCAGATTTCACTAAAACGATGGTGTTTAGGAATCTCGTGATACCAAAACACGCTACAACTGGATTTCACCAAATCGACCAGCTACTCACCACGAAACCAGCTTTTACCCCAAAAATCTCAAAAATACGAAAACTTCCAGAATTGCTCTAAAATGTGAAAATCTGACCCGAAAATACCAACTAAAATTCCAAACAGAGATCTGAACCACCAGAAATCTCCAAAAACCGATTAATTCCAACCAAATTAATCTTATACAATTACAGGTCTCACAGGAAACTGCGTTCTCTATGACGAACCACCAGCCGAACCCTGCTGTGAAGGAACCAGAGTCTGTCCCCTCAACAAAGGACACGCTCTCCGAAAATGTCCAGGTTGTCCACAGTTGTTGCAAGTCCCCTGAACTCCACGACACTGCGAAGTAGGATGCCTCCCTCCGCACTGTCCACAAAATCCACCGCCAGAACCACTGCCTGAACCACTGCCAGAACCAGAGCTCACTGAACCAGAGGAACTCGAGTTGCCCTTCTTCTTGAATTTCTTTCCTCGAGGCCTAAACTGTTGGCGACTCGACTGCTGCGACCCTTGGGGAGATTGAAACCACTGCGAAACATCCTACGCCGATTGAAAAGCAAGCCCAGACGTAGGCTGCACCGGAGCGTCGGCCTCCATCAAACTCTCCTCAATGTCGACCGCATTGTTCACAGCTTCAATGTAGGTCGCAGGGGATCCAGACAACACCATTTGATAAAGGTCAGGTCTCAAACCCTTCAAAAACTTGTTCCTCTTCGTTCTCTCCTGGTTCGCTACGTGCGGCATGTACACCAAACGCGCAGAGAACTGCCTCGCATACTCCGCCACTCGCATGTTACCCTGCTTCAGGTTGTCGAACTCGCGCTCTCGGTTGCTGTAGTAGGACTCCGGGGTATGCTCCTGTCGGAACGCCTCACAGAGGCTCTCCCAAGAAATCACTGCCCCACCATCACGAAGGATACGAGAAGTACCCCTCTACCAGCACTGCGCGTTATCCCTCAACTGCAGCACCGCCAACTTCAGTCTCTTTTCAGGAGCGTACTCCAAGGTGTCAAACAGCTCCTCCATCTGAACTAGCCAAGCCTTGGCCGAAGCACCACCCTTAGTAGCGGCAAAAGTCGAAGGGTTCGTACGCTGAAATCGAGCTAAGACTAGTTCCATCTCACCTATCCATCGAGTCACATCATCTACCTGATGAACATCCTCGTCACTATCCGAGGCCCTAGACTCCTCAGCGGAACGTCTAGTCGTCCTACCTCTACCTCTCCTCGGCGGCATCTAAAACAATCTAGAGGTAAGACTAACAGGAGATATCATCAAGGCAGATAATAATCACATAAGTCACAGAGTCAATCAACAATAAAATCAAAACTCTGTGCCTAGACTCGTGTGTGATCAAAGTGTTAGAGTAGCCCAACTAGCCAACTTGTGGCGTGTGGGTTCATAGACTCTTGTATGAAACGATCTTTATATATGATATTCGCATTTATTTATGGCATTCTTTACTTTCATTGTGTTGTATGATGATTAACAATTGCGTTGAGTAAAGACCTAGAATGCACTATAGTGTATGATAGATGTGATAGTGGGTATGACGGCTATCATGAAACACATCTAATAGTCACTGTGTATTCTGAACATGTTCCTAGTCGATTGGGCCGTCAAAATGAGGATAAGGCCGCCCGATCTCGAGACTAGTATCTGCGATGCGAAGTACCAT
>KV007892.1:2771-13772 GCA_001598015.1 Dorcoceras hygrometricum
TTCCTCCGGAGGAGACTTCTCTATCGCATAGACAAGCTTCTCCGAAGCTAAAACAAGATTAAGGTTACGAAGCCAGTCTTGATAGTTAAGACCAGTGAACCTGTTGCTATCCAATATAGCAGCAAGTGGAAAACAGACATGCATTACTGACTATATAAATAATAAACGCTAAGACATAAAACATGGTCATTTAGTTTTATGAATTACCCTCCCACTATTTTAACGATTTCACCACCCTCTAATGAAATCGAGAAAACAGGTTTCTTTAGTGGGTACACGGAGCCCAATCAGGCGATCAAGGTCCCGAATAATATCAGCCAACCATGACCCCCAAAAGGTAGTTTCCAATTGCAACCGGTGCAACCTCCATGTATTCACCTCACGTCCAGTAAGGGCCCAATAATATGACGCCGTTTACTATCACGTGTCAAAATACCCATCAATGTTGAGTCGTGAAGGACGGTCCCCTTAACGTCCCCAATAATATGAGCCAACGTTAAAGGGAGTTCCAACCGACTCACAACAATTGTCATGGTGTTGACAGCTTTCCGGAATACATAACCCCCTCAATAATATGAGCCGCGCCATGTATACGGGTAGCATCGGCGTACACCCATTGTTGATGGAAGGTAGGGAGATTTAAACAAATTTAAATTCCCTTAGTTTATCGAATAAACTTTTATCCTGATATTAGTTTTAAATCTTATTTAAAACTAGGGATTTTATTTTTGATAATTTGGTCTCATGCAATATATTTTAAATCATATTTAGTTGCAAGTATTCAGAAGTCGCAAGTATTCAGAAGTTGCAAGTATTCAGAAGTCGCAAGTATTCAGAAGTTGCAAGTATTCAGAAGTCGCAAGTATTCAGAAGTTGCAAGTATTCAGAAGTCGCAAGTATTCAGAAGTTGCAAGTATTCAGAAGTCGCAAGTATTCAGAAGTTGCAAGTATTCAGAAGTCGCAAGTATTCAGAAGTTGCAAGTATTCAGAAGTCGCAAGTATTCAGAAGTTGCAAGTATTCAGAAGTCGCAAGTATTCAGAAGTTGCAAGTATTCAGAAGTCGCAAGTATTCAGAAGTTGCAAGTATTCAGAAGTCGCAAGTATTCAGAAGTTGCAAGTATTCAGAAGTCGCAAGTATTCAGAAGTTGCAAGTATTCAGAAGTCGCAAGTATTCAGAAGTTGCAAGTATTCAGAAGTCGCAAGTATTCAGAAGTTGCAAGTATTCAGAAGTCGCAAGTATTCAGAAGTTGCAAGTATTCAGAAGTCGCAAGTATTCAGAAGTTGCAAGTATTCAGAAGTCGCAAGCATTCAGATGACTCTATGTATTGAGATGTGACATAGCTACGAATACACAAGCAGCGATTGTTTTTCAGATATTATACATATAGAGAGCTATTTACTTCAAGGGAGAGAGAACTGTTAAACAAAAAGAGCTTTCAGATGTAAGCTACGAACACATTTATAACGGAATCGTACAAATGCCTGGAATTAAGGAGATGATCAGAGCTATTTTGGGTAAAGGTACATAGTACGCAGAGTGACTTATACGATGTTTACCCATTTTGGTATATGGGACAATTTAGCCCCGACGAGCGCGGTTTACCTTTCATGGTACGATACGATGCAGAGGAGAATAGTTTACGTGCTACTTTTACTGACCGTTGTGGACAAAGAGTATAAATAGCTGAAATTTCAAATGAAGAAGTTCTCTCTTGGTCGTCACTCTCACAGTCTGTTTTGTGATCTCAGTGATTTAAATTGAAAAAGCTTTCTCCCTCACTCGGGGATTTCAAAAAGTATTCTATCGAAAATATCCCAAGTCCCAGAATCTCAATCTCGAAGATCTTTCAAGTTCAAGCCTTCATAGATTTTACCTTCGAGATATATTCTGGTTTACCTTTGTAAACAGTTCTTGTTGATATAAGAACTAGAAGATTTACAGCACTCATTATATTGTACTTCATTGTATTATTCAAATTTGAGTCTGTAACAAACGTGCTACGTGAAGCCGTTTGAGAAAAACCAAGCTAGTTGTAAACAACAGCAGCGTCTGCGTGTATTGGTGATAGCTAGGAGTTCACTTGGAGCGTGGCTCGGTGACTGGGTGTAGACAGAAGCTGTGTACATCAAATTCTTCTAGTGATACCTTCCTACAAAGGAATAAGCGGAGACGTCGGATTTGATATCCGAACTTCCAGAAACAAACTCTGACCCTTACAATGTTAATTATTTGCATCGTATTTGCATTTACATGGTTCACTGGTTAATCGAATTATTTCCGCACATTTACTGTTAGTCAAGAAATCAGCTTTTGTATTGAGATACCTTAAATCTGGTAACACAGATTTAAGTTAAGCGAGGCGCTTGTAAAAATTGTTTTAAGTTTTCGAAAATTTAAAATCTCAAAGGAGTTCATTCACCCCCCCCCCCCTTCTGAACTCCTAAACATGTTTTCGATCCATATTGATCCTATCAATTGTTAAACTGCCGCAGCTTCTCGCTCTTCACCGTAGCAATCGAGGGCACAAAGGTACACGGTACACCCCCGGCTCAAACTGTCTAACATATTCAGCAACAGATTTGTCTCCCTGACGGAGACTCATAAACTCCCGATAAGCTGGCTTCGGGCATCCACAATAAAATACTTCTCGAAAAAGACTTTCTTGAACTCCTCCCATGTCAGGCTCTCCAGAAATAAACCAACCACTGCACCCTTCCACCACAGATCGGCGTCTCTTCAGCATGAAAATAGCACAACAGACCTTGTCGGCGTCCGTTAGACCCATATAATCATAGATAGTCTCCATGGATCGGATCCACTCCTCAGCAACAAGTGGATCGATGGTACCAGCAAACTCCTTAGGTCCCTGCTTGTGGAACCTCTCAGCAACGTTCTCCTCATGCGACTTCCCGGGTCGCTCTGACTGACGCTCCAATAGTCTGGTAATCCCAGCTAGCATATCCATGCTAGCTCTCTCATAAGGAGTCAACTGAGGTGGTGGAGGAGGAGGAGGAGGTGTAGCATCATCCTGCTGGGTCCTATCGCGTCGGGGAGGCATTGTTCTTATACACCAAAACCTTATCACGTAAATCTAAGTGCATGACTAAGCATCTATTTTTAAAACTCTAAGGCCAAAAACTCATGTATAACTAAAACATGCAATATGCAATCATAAGCATAAATCGTAAAACAGTAAAACTCACGTACTGGTAGTGCGACTTCTGAGCTCCACGCAGCAGGCTAGTACCCCACCAGAACCACCGCTCTGATACCAACTAAAACGAACCAGACTCTAGAAATTATTTTTTTTAAAACATGTGCGGAAACATAAACTTAATGTGTGGCTCGTTCCCTTTTAAAACATTTCTAAATCATTTTCTCACCCATACTTCAACATAAATAAATGAATATTTAAAAACGTTAAAACATCCAAATGGAATAATAATCAACTGCGTAGAAATACTGAAAGTAAACATGTTTAAAACCAACATATAAAACTGCATCATCTCTAAAAATAACATCGCTGCGGTCAAGGGGTACTGCTACAACAGGCGCTCAGATGTCCTCACCGCCAGTCGAAGTAAACTCAGCAGGATCATCACCCGCACCATTTAAACCTAGTGAGCCTAGATGCTCAGCATGCTCTATCGTATATCATAACAAAGTACATACTAATAAAATCGCATGCAAGCACATACTTGTAATAAAATAACGTTAAAACATGAATGCGTGCATGATCTTAAAACATTTCTTCATACATCTCATATCATAACATAACATATAACATATATAAGGCATGACATAACGTAACATGAAAAACATATGAGTCGTATCCTGAATTGTGACCATAGTCGATTGATCAATCTATAAACCAACGTACGCGGCGGTGTGGTTCACCCGACCTCGAGCCGGGATCCCTATATGTCACACATCTATGCTGCCACTTCACCATGATATCGACACATGGATCCATAAGCTCGTAATACATTAACAGAAGTTCAACGGGCGCGGTATCCCTCATCCCCTCATCATAAGTTGTCACAAATCATTCAATCCCTCGGGTTTTGTCTTTTAAAAGAACATGCCTTTGACATTCATAAAACATTCATGATGCATGCATTTCGTTAAATTATGCAAGTTTAAAAGCTTAGCCCGTTAATGTATATTTAATCATTTTTTTTAAAATATTTACGTACATAGCATACCACATATATCATTAAATATACATTTACGGGCTTCTACATTTTTCTACTTCGGTCAAGGATTGGTTCAAGAGCCCGCACCACTACAACTGGACTAAACATCACTCTTAACTTAGTCAATGAATCGAATGTTCACCTTAAAAATTTCCTAACACCTTCAATTTTTGACTACTTTTCATTCAATTTTGACTAAAGGATTCAAAGGCTAATTTTGGACTAATTCAAAATCAATTTTGACTAATTTAAAATCAATTTTGACTTTAAAATCAATTTAAATCAATTTTGATTTTTAAAACGACAACTTAATCGATTTTGACTCAAATGACCAATTTTGACCAAAAGATCGATTTTGACCAAATTAAAATTCAGAAATCAATTTTGACTCAATAAAATCAAAATGCTCCATTTTTTACTAAAACTTAAAAATCAACATCAACTCCAATTATTTAAAAAGTTTGATTCAAATTAAAATATTTGGCTATTTTATTTAAAATTGAACCTTCGACTAAAAATTAAAATAACAGGTACATAATTAAATAACTCGGATCAACTTTAAAATATTTTGACTCGATACTCGACTAGCCGATCCGGTCCAAAACATAAAATTAAACCTTTTAAAATTTCTAATTTACTCCATCGACTAATTCAAAATCAATTTTGACTAATTTAAAATCAATTTTGACTTTAAAATCAATTTAAATCAATTTTGATTTTTAAAACGACAACTTAATCGATTTTGACTCAAATGACCAATTTTGACCAAAAGATCGATTTTGACCAAATTAAAATTCAGAAATCAATTTTGACTCAATAAAATCAAAATGCTCCATTTTTTACTAAAACTTAAAAATCAACATCAACTCCAATTATTTAAAAAGTTTGATTCAAATTAAAATATTTGGCTATTTTATTTAAAATTGAACCTTCGACTAAAAATTAAAATAACAGGTACATAATTAAATAACTCGGATCAACTTTAAAATATTTTGACTCGATACTCGACTAGCCGATCCGGTCCAAAACATAAAATTAAACCTTTTAAAATTTCTAATTTACTCCATCCTTTGCTAAACATTCAAACATTTAAAATTTGACTAAGTAAATATCAATTGACCAATTTTAACCAAATAAAATCCCAATGACCAAAATTTGACTTTAAAGTTTGATAAAAGTATTAGGCCCATAAATATAAAAGGATTTTGACTATAAAATTTTGACTTTGAAATATTCGCCCAATAAGCTAAAATTGCCAAAAATTCCATAAATCAAAAAAATTGTAAAAATGCTGGAAAAAATCTTAAAATTTGCTTAAAACATCAAATAAAATCATCCACGAACTTTAGCAGCCCCTAAGACTCGAAATCTTAATTTTCATAAAATGACCCGACGAGCTCATTTCGAGCGACAAAACCGTAAAAATCATTAAAAATCCAGTTCTTAACCAAATTACTTCCTTTTTCAACCCACATCACCCTAACTCAATATAATAGTCAATGAAACAAGAGAAATGCAAAAACGAGTCATTACATGACTAACACGACGCCCGCAAACCCACTGCCCGTGCGCAGACTGCAACCAGTACACGTGCTAACCATAAAATTCATAACTAATTCATTCCTTGACCAAATTGCTTCCAGTTTGGACCTTCGTGACCCTAACTCAATAATATATCCTCTGAAATTAACCTCGACCACACAAACCACATATATCGACGTACCGACTCAAACAACTCTATTATCGCGAACAGACGACAAGCCAGGACAGGTGCTGATCATAAAATTCATAACTTATTCATTCCTTGACCAAATTGCCTCCTGTTTGGACCTACATTATCCTAACTCGATGGAATAACTATCAGGACCACCCTTGGACCGAACCATAGCCCCGTGAACAGCCCTTATCCGAAGCAATAAAAGAACCGATCAAAATATGCTGAAAATTCATGAGTTATGCATGGATCTAAAACAATTGTGCATAAATCTAAACAAATCACATTCAAATCATGCATTGAAAATTAAAAACAGTTTACTATGGTGAAAATGATGAGAAAAGGAATCGATATTACATTCCTGGTTTGGTTGGAGTAGAGATCTGCGAGTTACCGACGTTGTAGAAACGAGATCGGGGCACCACCGGCTTTGGATCACCAAAACTCACCAAGGAATTGAGAATTTCGAAACTTTGAGTGTGCGGGGAAGGGAGGGGACGACTAGTGTGATTTAGAGGCTAGGTTAAGTGTTTAATTTTGAGTTATGAAAAATAAAGAGTGCCGCAAATGACCCCCATTGATTTTAATTAAGAAAAAGGGAGAAAATGACATGCTTGTCCCTCTAATTAATTGAAAGGATAATCAAAATCTTTTATCTTGGCTTTGAAATATCAAATTTTCAAAATCCATGCCCCCTCAAAATTTAAAACATCTCGAAATCCAATTAAACAGCCTGTATAGGCGAAAAACGGGTTCCCCTCCAAATTAATTATAAAAACTCCAATTTTCAGAAATTGTTGCTTAAATAAAATAATTTCATTCTTAAAAATCCAATAACTTAAAAATCTCAAATTATTTCATTCCGGACGGCCCTAATCTCGTCCATGCGTCTGTAACTCAAACAGACTGAAAAACAACACATGCATACCATGCACATAAAATCATAAATAAATCATAAAATATGGCATGCAATCATTTAAAATTATTTTCCCTCTAGTCATGCACTCATTCTCACGTAATCTGGATTTCGGGGCGTTACAGCAGGAGAATCATCCAACACCATCCGGAACAACTCAGGCTTCAAACCTCTCAGAAACTTGTTCCTCTTAGTCCTCTCCTAGTTAGCGACATGGGGAACATATGACAGAAGGGAAGAAAATCGTCTGGCATACTCGGTCACCTTCATGTCCCCTTGCTTCAGATTATCAAACTCTCGCTCGCGGTTGTTATAGTAGGACTCAGAGGTATACTCCTGCCGAAACGCTGCACAGAAGCTCTCCTTAGTAATCATAGATCCACTCTCTCTCAAGATTCGGGAAGTACCAGCGTTGAGCATTCTCCCTCAACTGCAAAACCGCTAGCTTCAATCTTCTCTCCTGAGAATACTCGACAGCATCAAACAACTCTTCCATATGCTCTAGCCAGCCTTCAGCCATCAGGCCACCCTCAGCACCAGAGAACGTAGGAGGATTCGTCCGCTGGAATCTAGATAGAACCAACTCCATCTCTCCGATCTGTCGAGTCACACCTCCACCTCTGCCTGTCTAGCCCGACGACGCCAAGGTTCACTAGGTTGCTCAACATCCTCATCGCTATCGGGAGCCCTAGACTCCTCAACTGTCCGCCTAGTGGTTCTACCTCAACCTCTCCTCGGCGGCATCTATCAAGACTCAGGGTAAGAACCAGCAAATAACCACATAAACAGATATCATCATAGAGTCAAATAATCTCAATCACATAAGTCACAGAGTCAATCAAAATCAAAAGCTCAAACACTGTGCCTAGACTCAAGTGTACTGAAAAGGAAATCGAGCTTATCCCAATTTAAGCTCTGATACCAAAATGTCAGGTTCGATGCGCTAATACATAGATAAATACACAATTAATGCGGAAGAAATAAAATCAGGGCTTGAAAATTTTTCGAAATGTTGGGCCTGATCCAAAACATCATCTTAAAATAGTTCATAATCGAAATACGAGTTTAACTCAAAACTCATACAATCCATCAACAGGTACAAATAGCAAGTAGTAAATCAACTACAGATACCCTCAGTAAAATAAATAAAGGCACGGGACATCCCCTGGCTCAATATAAATACAAAACACTGGGAATCAAATCAGAAACAGCCTGGTTACCTGAAGAACCTGCCAAAGCCAATACAGACCAAGGCAGCCCAAAAACAGGGAAACGTAAAGAGGTCAAACCTCAATACGAAGAGCCATCTAAAAACAGCAAATCATGCAACATGCTATACTTCAAGTTATGAAATGCGTGATGGCTATCAAAGGAATCAGTCATCAAGGTCAACGACTCAGCTGGAAAATCACAAATGAGCCTCAAACACCACGCACAGCCAATCAGCCGGTGGAAATCATCGGTCTGTGATATTCGGGTCCATCGACCATCATAGCTTGGTGGTCTTCAGGCACGACAACTCAGCCGGCCACCACTCCGATGATAGCATTTGACCTTTCAGGCGCGACAACTCAGCCGGTCGATCACAATGCTAGCTCGACTCGGGTCATCAATCGAATATCAGGCTCAATATGTATGCATGAATTCCATTCAATAATCAGATTCCTATGCATACAATAATCAGTGCGTGAAACAGATCATACAACAGAGCATAGTCAATCAAATATGTTCACAAAGTCACGTATTCACAGTATACAGGTTCACAACAAGAAATATAAACACGTCCATGCACAAAGCTGTTTACAGGGGCTCAATCCGCACCTCAAACCTCAATTCTACCTCGACATATCACGCAGAACGCAGCTCCAACAGCCTGCTCAAATCTGCTACTCCCCAGCTTCTCAAAAGCTCAGACGGGAAGTGCCTTCAAGCCCGAATCTTTCAAGATGTCTATAAATCAGCTTTCACCAAAGCTCATCTAGCTTACAGTTCACAAATGCGTAGCCTAATCAGCTACTACAAATCCATAGAGCACTATCCAGCTCTAAATCTAGGATTAAAACGCTAAGGAAAGCTTACCGAAAAGCTCAAACAGATCGAAAGAACTGTCGACCAGAAATTCGGGAAAATGCTCGAACCTGCAACTACTTCGCGCTCCCTCAACACGCCGGATCCAAGGCTCCAAACTGGTATCAATCGAAAGAGCTAAGCAATACAAACCCAGCTTCACCAATCTCGCTCCAAACAATGACAGAAATCGACGGCAAACTAACGGAGAAGGTTTCGGATGAACAGTTCTAATCGAGGGTTTCTCTGGAATGGAGATAAGTAATGTCGGGTTGAAAAATGACTATGTGTCGATCGCTACTTAGCATTTAAATCCTTCAGTCAATGCTAAAGTGAAAGTCAACACCGACTTAATCAGATCTCATCGACAACTCAGATCTTAGCGCTAAGGCAAAAGTCCCTCAGATCTGGCCTCAGCGATAACTCAAATCTGGCTTCGCTACACTAAACAAGCGCTACTAATCAAAACGGCGTCGCATAGGAGTCCCGCTCACTAATGCTAAACGACGTCGCGCTATATCTAGATCTGAACAGACCTCACTAACGCTCATTCAGATTTGATCAAATCTGAGATCCTCAAACCGCACCGATTTACTTTGAACACGCGAATCGGACCGGTCCAAATAGTACCGTTGACCAACGTTAGACTTCTCCTCGCTAACCAAATATGTCCCTCTCTCAATATCAGATCTGACTAGCGCCTAAAACGACATCGTATCACTTATTACTCACCCGCATAAACCAAAACGACATCGTTTCGCTTCCCGCTCGCGGTAGCTCACTCAAACCAGCGAGGACCAGATCTGGACACCCAGATCTCACTCAAATCTGAAAAAAATCCAAAATTCAGATTTCTACATAAAATTCTCCGAGCGTTACTTCCAGTCAAACCCGATAGCTACAAGCACTCAAATATGATCTATACCAAATCTGAAAACATGAAAATCATCAATGAATTAACCAATTCTCTCAAGCATGAAAATGCGATGACCAACATATCATCGGTTAATCCTATTCAGATCTACGCTAATCACCAAAATACAGATTTCTAGTCCTTTAGACAACTTGAAGGAATAGATTTTGATAAAACCTTCGCTCCAGTAGCCAGATTAGAGGCCATCCGCATGTTTCTTGCATATGCTGTTGGGGAACCACGGCGGATCCGGATCACGCCTCCCGGCGAGGCAGCGGAAGAACAAAAATTGGGTCGGGAGACGATCAATACAATTCTAAACAAACATCATGCTATGACATTCATAGGGTGTTTCTCGGGGTTACCTTTCTGGCAACTCGTGCCTGGCTCCGACCAGTTTCGTGAGGAAACCGGCACTTCACGGTAGGCGGCGGTAGATAACGTCAATCAGGTCCACGACCGGAAACGATCTCCCTCCGATCAGCCTGCACTAGAAGACTGAAGGATTTTATCGCCAACGGATTCTCCCCGAAAAGTTGGCCGGAGCAAGTCCGGCGAACGGCGACTAGCGGCGGCGGCGGCGGCGTGAGGAGAGGAAGGGAGGCGGCGCTTATTGCTAGGTTTAGGGTTTAGTTGTGTTATGTTATGAGTTAATTAAGTCTAAGTCTACCTTATGTAGACTTGATGATGGAATTGGACCGGCCCAACGGGCCCGGGCCCAACGGATAAACATTCGGTTCATCCCCATCATCGTGACTTCATCGTAACTCCGATCGCCGATCAGATCGGACCGATCGACTCAGTTTCCAAAACTGAATACTATGATCTGAAAAACCATTTTTCAGAACCCCAGTGCAAAATGAATGTTTTGCCCCTCAACAGCGGAAATCACGATTTGACCCCTGTTGACTTTTAGGAAGTCGCACTCCCCAAAATCCTCTTCCTATGCTCAACACATTGAGCTCAGTATCCGTGCGGGAATCTCGAATCCAGTACTTATGTGACCCTCAATGGTTCAGGGATACAGCTAGCTGCCCCTCAACAGCGGAAATCACGATTTGACCCCTGTTGACTTTTAGGAAGTCGCACTTCCCAAAATCCACTTCTCATGCTCAACACATTGAGCTGAGTATCCGTGCGGGAATATCGAATCCAGTACTTGTGTGACCCTCAATGGTTCAGGGATACAGCTAG
>KV007893.1:0-12287 GCA_001598015.1 Dorcoceras hygrometricum
AAAATATTTTGCATCTGATTTTCTTATTTTAGAAGAATATGGTTTAACTTCCAAAATTTTTTCAATTTCTTTTGATAATGCAAGTGCCAACACGTGTAGTATTGATGAATTAATAAGAATCTGTCAATCGATAGGTGGTAAATTCTTTCATATTAGATGCACATGTCATATTTTTAACTTGTGTAAAAGATGGACTTAGAAGTTTAGAAACTTATATTAAACCAATTAGAACTGCAATACATTATCTGTGGACACATCCCCAAGTTATGAAACAATGAGATAGATTTTGTAAAGCAAATGGCATGAGGGCTAAACGATTTGCACGCGACGTTCCGACACGTTGGAACTCAACCTTCAAGCTTTTATTGTCTACTTTTGAATATAAAGAATTATTATGTGAATTTTTTGGCCAAGTTGTTCAATATTCTAGTCTTTATTTATTTTCAAACCAATGGAATATTTGCACAACTATATGTGAAATTTTAAAAGTCTTTAGCGATGCCACTTATCAACTTTCTGGTGTTTATTATCCTACATGTCATTTAGTTGTTACACATATTTGCAATGTTTCATGTATATTTTGCGAACATTTAAATTCTAATGAGCCCCC
The DNA here is from genome assembly GCA_001598015.1 of Dorcoceras hygrometricum. Classification (NCBI taxonomy): domain Eukaryota; kingdom Viridiplantae; phylum Streptophyta; class Magnoliopsida; order Lamiales; family Gesneriaceae; genus Dorcoceras; species Dorcoceras hygrometricum. The sequence goes on from KV007893.1 coordinate 611, forward strand.
ATTAATTGAATGCATAATTAGTATGAAAACTAAATGGGAGAAATATTTTTTAAATATTCCTGATATATTTTTATGTGCTATAGTTTTAGATCTTAGACTTAAATTAGATGGTTTGGGTGAATTACTTACTTTGTACTATGATTCCTTGAATCCAATTACTGACACTTGCCCTTCTTCTTCCATGATTATTTCTAGTGTTAGACATAGTTTAACTGAAATTTATACTGAATATAATGAAAAATATGGTTCACAAGTAGCTACACAAACACAACACACCACCTCTACTATCATCACATCACGACTAACTAAGGCCCAAAATTTAATTCGTGACCGGACGAAACGTCATCGAGGATCCTCAAGTTCCAATCTGGAACTTGAGAATTATTTAACTACTACTTTTGATTTTAGTGCTACAGACGAGGAGGACACTTTCAGCATCCTGAGATGGTGGGCTCAAAAGAAACAAGTATATCCCATTTTGTCTTTAATAGCAAAGGAGATTCTTGCTTGTCCTTTTTTTCAACGGTTGCGGTGGAACAAAACTTTCAGCATCCTTAGATGGTGGGCTCAAAAGAAACAAGTATATCCCATTTTGTCTTTAATAGCAAAGGAGATTCTTGCTTGTCCTTTTTTTTCAACGGTTGCGGTGGAGCAAGCATTTAGCATGGGAGGAAACACGCTGGACGAGAGGAGATCTACTATTAGGCCGGAGAATTTGGAAGCCCAATGTCTTCTTAACGATTGGTCGAGAGCTGCCTCAAGAACACAAGATCAAGACGAGACAAACGACGACGAAGACACCGGGGGCACTTATGAAACAACAACTGGAGGAGGAGGCACTAGTGAATGTGATTAGTCAAGTTATTTGTATTTTAACTTTCTATTTGTATTTTTACTTTCTATTGTAATTTCAACTTATTTGTATTGTTATTCAATAACATTTATTTTTTAAAAGTATTTACATTTCAAATTTCAAATTCAAATCTCAATCATTATTCTTTTAAATTCAAATTCGAATTCAAACACAAATTAAAACTCGATTTTTTTAAATTCATACGAAATTCGAAAAAATATATATATATAAAAAAAAAGAATACCGAAAACCGGACCGGAACCGGTTCTCACGGTTCCGGTTCCGGTTCCGGGATTTACAGGCCCGGAACCGTCGGTTCCGACCCGGAACCGGCCCGGAACCGGACCATGGCCGTGTCTAAGTATTAGACTATAAAATACGTGACAGTATTGTCCGTAAAAAGATGAAGACACCATAATGAGTATAAAATGAGAAATCTAAATTGAAGTTAATTAAATTTAAAATATAAATAATATAAGGGAATAAGAGAAAACTTATTGAATATAATTCGAGTGATTAATGTGGTAATTCTAGAATTATAGAAAAAGTTTATCAACCTACCATAAATTAGTGATTTATGAGTAGACCGGTGGTCTATAATTATATATAGACAGATAGATAAACAATATACTAATATTAATTTTTTCAAAAAATAAAAAGAAAATTAAAAAGATAAACGAAGCCTAACCACAATACAACGCCTCCGCTTTGGTATTATCATCACATTCACCCGCCATCAATTCCTTCTTCTTGAATTAGGCGGGAAACTTCAAAGCAAGCTTAGAGGGAAATCTTCCCAATTTTTCAAATCCACAAAAGATTGTAATACTCTGCGTATATATAGATATCGTCTCATTTGGCGCAGAGTTTAAGGTCTACTTCTTAGCGTTACCTGTTCGACAAAATTCTTCTGTGAGTCAGAATCTTGAAGTTCTTCGTAAGAATGTATGTGGTAAAGAGGGACGGGAGGCAGGAGGCTGTGCACTTTGACAAGATTACCGCCAGGCTGAAAAAGCTGAGTTATGGGCTGAGTAGCGAGCACTGTGATCCCGTTCTGGTGTCCCAAAAAGTCTGTGCAGGGGTCTATAAAGGCGTCACCACCAGCCAGCTTGATGAGTTGGCCGCCGAGACTGCCGCTGCCATGACTGCAAACCACCCTGATTATGCCTCCGTAAGTCTTTTCTTTGTGGCCCCTAATAGGTGCTTGGTCGTTGCAGAGTATGGTCTTTGACCTGTTTCATTTTCTGTTACTTTACTTTGTTAGTTTCTGTAATTAATCCGAAGTGATCCATTTATGGGGATTTATTGTGCGTGTCTTGCTCAGCGTAATATTGACATCTACATTTGTATGCTTTCTTTGATGATTTTGGTTTCACAATGCATTGGCACTGGATCTGGGTGGTTTAAATTGTCATTTTTTTTATAAGTCATATGAACATGGATCTGATGTGTCATGGAAATATTAAAATGGCTATGGAATTCTCTTTCAGAATGATTAGATTTCTTAATTTTTGATTTTGATGTTTCTTCCCCATGATTCTCACTAATTAGTGAATAATTTATACTCGTCTTCAAGGTTTCTGGTTTTGAATTTAGATTTAAATTTTGGACGGCCGAAAAGGGGGGAAATGATATTTTTTACTGAACATGTGTTCTGGCTTTTGGAGTAAAAGAATTATACCTGAGCTTGTTGAAACTGATGCAGTTGGCGGCAAGGATTGCTGTTTCTAATCTACACAAGAATACAAAGAAATCTTTCTCGGAAACGTAAGTGTCTGCACATACTATGTCTGCATTCACTATGCAAGTTTGCCGGTGTCTGTTTGATTTATTTCCTAATTTTACATTTTAATTCATACCGCAGGATCAAAGATATGTACTATCATGTCAGCGAGAGATCAGGACTGAAGGCTCCTTTGATATCCGGTGATGTTTATGAGATAATTATGAAGGTACCTCGGACTCTGTTTTTCTCATCTATTATTTTCTGATCTAACTTGTAGAGTAAAAGTAGCATTTGGATATGGTGCTAGTTGACAACTGATTCAGTAGGAAACAATAATTGAGCCACAATGTTTTAGGAGTAATTCGTTTAGTTTCCTAGCTTGTTCGTCATGCACTTGTTTATGGTAAACTTGGTCAAATGGACAGATTATAAAATAAAACATAATAATTATTAATAATAGTACAAACGAAGTCAATCACAACAAGACACTCGGACTAGGTATTAAATTTTATTGAAGGTTGAGGTTATTGACAGAGGTCTTTTAAGTAGTTGTTTTGCTTCTGACGCTTTATTTTGCTGATGCTGATTCGTTAATGCTGCTTTATTTTCTCTTACAGAATTCTGTTCGCCTTGACAGTGAAATCATATATGACAGAGACTTTGACTATGATTATTTTGGTTTTAAAACCCTTGAAAGGTCTTACCTTTTAAAGATCCAAGGGAAGGTTGTTGAGAGGCCTCAGCACATGTTGATGAGGGTTGCTGTTGGGATTCACAAGGATGATATAGATTCAGCCATTAAAACATATCATCTGTTGTCTCAGCGATGGTTTACTCATGCTTCACCTACCCTTTTCAATGCCGGGACACCAAGGCCTCAAGTATGTTGAACATGAAGGACATAACTCTATTTATTTCTTAAAGTTAAACCGTTTATTTGGGAATGGAAATCCTGTTTACTCTGTTTCTTATTTGGGGGTTTCTTTTAATTTGTTCAGCAATACAATTATTTTTGTCAATTTACATGGTTTTTTCTCACAGTTGAGCAGTTGCTTCTTGGTATGTATGAAAGATGATAGCATTGAGGGCATATATGATACTCTGAAGGAGTGTGCAATTATAAGCAAATCTGCTGGAGGAATTGGTGTTTCTGTGCATAACATCCGTGCTACTGGAAGTTATATACGTGGGACAAATGGTACATCAAATGGGATTGTCCCGATGCTTCGAGTCTTCAATGACACTGCTCGATATGTGGACCAGGGTGGTGGCAAAAGAAAAGGTGTGTCATGCCTTGTTATTTTTCTGGGCTGACACTTGTATTTTGTTTCATTGATAGAGAAAACTTGCATACATGTCATGCATTGATGCCCTTTCATTATATTTGACTAAACAGGTGCATTTGCTGTGTATCTGGAGCCATGGCATGCTGACATCTTTGAATTCTTAGATATGCGGAAAAACCATGGAAAGGTTTAGCTTTAACTGATTACTTTTTAATGACATTTTGAACCGATGGTGTACTGCACCCTCAAAATTGTGATGGTTGTAATCCCTTTACTTATTGCATGATGGCTTTCTTTTACCTATCTTTTCAGGAGGAGCATCGTGCCAGAGATCTGTTTTATGCTCTTTGGGTGCCTGATCTATTTATGCAAAGAGTCCAATCTAATGGACAGTGGTCGTTGTTTTGTCCAAACGAGTCTCCTGGGTTGGCTGATTGTTGGGGTGATGAATTTGAGACCTTATACACTCGATATGAGAGAGAGGTGAACTGAAAGGCGTTGTGGCAATTCAATGCAAGTCCTTGATGAACTTAGTTTAATGAATGGGTTTTGAAGTGTGCCTTTATTTTCGACACAGGGCAAAGCGAAGAAGATTGTTCAAGCACATACTCTTTGGTTTGAAATCTTGAAATCACAAATTGAAACAGGAACTCCTTATATGCTATATAAGGTGAGTATTATATTTCATTGTTGTTTATAACTGATTTCATGCTTCTTTTGAATGAATTCATCCTGTTAACTGATCTCTCGTTTTTCTTTCATTATCTAGGACACTTGCAATAGGAAAAGCAACCAACAAAACCTGGGGACAATAAAATCCTCCAACTTGTGTACTGAGATAATTGAGTACACAAGTCCAACAGAAACTGCTGTTTGTAATCTTGCATCAATTGCTCTGCCACGATATGTTATGGAGAAGGTTGTTATCTACATAAATCATAGATGACTGTCTTCCTTCTTTTGTTTCATCTTTTGATTTGCTTGTCCTTATTTTTTGTCAATAGGGTGTGCCAGTGGAATCACAACCCTCAAAGCTTGTTGGCAGCATAGGCTCTAAAAACCGATATTTTGACTTTGATAAACTGGCTGAGGTGATTTAATTTACTTCTGTTTTTCCATGAAATTAGTGCTATGGTTAATGCATGATAAATCTGCTTATGCATCATGATTTCAACACTCCAAATTTAATGTTTGTTCAGGTTACTTCTATAGTTACTGCCAACCTTAACAAGATAATTGATGTCAATTATTACCCTGTCGAAACTGCAAAGCAGTCTAATTTGCGTCATAGGCCAATAGGAATTGGAGTACAGGGCCTTGCAGACACTTTTATCTTGCTTGGAATGGCTTTCGATTCTCCAGAGGTGTGCTGTTAAGCTCGTATGAATTTTATTTGCTTTGACTAAATCAATACCGTTTATCACATTTAATCTCAACTACAGGCTCAACAGTTGAATAAGGACATATTTGAAACCATATACTATCATGCTTTGAAAACATCGTGTGAACTTGCTGAAAGAGAAGGACCTTATGAGACTTATAGTGGCTGTCCAGTAAGCAAGGTGAGAGCTTTCACTACTTCATTCTTATTTGTTTTAACATATTACTGCTTTCACCGTTATCTTTTTGTGAGAGCTCGTCCATCCCCAGTCACAAGGGAACTTGTTGATGACAGATTTTGAATTACTAATGACATACATTAAATGATTTGGTATGTAGATTTCAAACTGACATTTATACCCTTGCTGCTGTCTATCAAATTACTTCGGTATCTTTCAGGGAGTTCTCCAACCTGACATGTGGGACGTGAAACCTTCAAATAGATGGGACTGGGATGCTCTTCGAGAAAGGATAGCTAAGAATGGAATACGAAATTCACTTCTTATTGCACCGATGCCCACTGCTTCAACGAGCCAGATTCTTGGGAATAACGAGTGCTTTGAGCCATATACTTCCAATATATACAGCCGCAGAGTTCTTAGGTTTATTTTATTAAAACTCATTTATGTCAACCAAATCCGACATTATTAACATGGTTATAATTTTAAATCCTGTTGCTCTGTTCAGTGGTGAATTTGTTGTCGTGAACAAGCATCTTCTGCATGATTTGACGGAGTTGGGCCTTTGGACTCCTGCTCTTAAGAATAGGATAATTTATGAGGATGGCTCTGTTCTGAGGATTCCTGAGATTCCTGAAGCACTTAAAGTGATTTACAAGTATGATTTTGAACTTTGGGAGCTTTATGTTATGTTCCTTCAAATTTTGTTTCCCATGCTAGTTCCAACTTTCCTTTTCAGAACTGTTTGGGAAATCAAACAACGGATATTAGTGGATATGGCTGTTGATCGTGGATGCTATATAGACCAAAGCCAGAGCCTAAATATCCACATGGACCAACCCAGCTTTGGAAAGCTTACTTCCTTGCACTTCCATGCCTGGTCGAGGGTATGCAAAAACCAATTTACTGTCTCATTCCATACTTTTTACTAAAAGGAACTGATCACAATCATGTTCTTTGTTTCTGGCCTAGCATTTTATATCTCTGTTTCCAAGTGAAATCAGGCAATTTTAAGATAAATGTTTTCTATTAGGTTCTCGAGCCTTGGACTTCTAGTACTTTACCTTTTTATCTTGGTCCCGTGTTTTAGTCTTATCAGATTTTTCATGTACTCTACTTTTTCATGAAGGGTTTGAAGACAGGAATGTATTATCTAAGATCACGTGCTGCAGCTGATGCTATAAAATTTACAGTCGACACTTCTCTGCTAAAGGTTGAATGATTGTGCTTTACAATGTTACCTTCTATATGTTTGCAATTGTACTTAAATATGATGTGATTTTATGACTTCTTGCAGGATAACCCAAAGGTGGAGACTGAGGAGGATAATTCAAAGATGGCTCAAATGGTATGCTCTTTAACTAACCGAGAAGAGTGCATGGCCTGTGGAAGTTGAGCTTGAAAGATAAACTATACTTTGGCTTTTGGTTCCTTCGCTTTGGATGAAGTCAATATAAGTTACTTCAGGGAGCACTTAAGCCGACAAGATGTCCTGTCTGACACTTGTAATCCTCATGGTTCCCCAAAAATGGTGATTGTCTGCTAATTCCTGGACTTAAAATGATGTTTCGTGTAGTGTATAGGTTGTAATTTAGGAAAATATTCACAAAACAGGAAAAAAATATGCACTAGTCATTTGATGCATCTGTTGTTTGTTATATGGATTTAAGCCTGATGTTCACAAGCTTATCTTAATGTCTATAAGTTTAGACAGTTTGTCTTTAGCCTGGTGATGCGATGATCCATATTTATTGTGTTACTAGCTGAAACGAACCAGATTCTAAATTTTTTTTTTTTAAAACATTTGTGGAAGCATAAACTTTAAATATGGCTTCTAAAACATTTTTAGATCATTTTCTCAAAATACTTTAAGCATAAATAAATGAATATTTAAAAACGTCAAACATCGTAAAATCATCGCATATAAAGAATACTGAAAGCCAACATTAGGGGTGTCAAATTCGGACCCAACCCGAAAACCCAATCCGAACCCACCCGAAAAAAATCAGGTTCGGGTTGAGACATTTCGGGTTGGTTCGGGTTCGGGTTGAGTTCGGGTTGGGAGTTTTTTTAAAAAAATTTATTCAACCCGACCCGAACCCATCCGATCAACCCAAATTAACACTAAAATACACTCCAACCCGATAACCCAACCCGAACCCACCAGAAAAAAATCAGGTTCGGGTTGAGCCATTTCGGGTTGATTCGGGTTCGGGTTGGGTTCGGGTTGAGAATTTTTTTTTTACTTTTCACCCCAACCCGACCCGAACCCACCCGACCCACCCGAATTGACACCCCTAGCCAACATGTTTAAAATCAGTATCTAAACTGCAATATGACAAAACTGAATCATAAAAGCTGTCACGGGGTACTGCTGCAACCGACGCTCAGAGGTCATCACCGCCAGTCGGAATGATCTCATCAACAGGATCATCACCTGCACCCTTTAAACCTAGTGAGCCTAGAGGCTCAACATGCTCTATCGTAATTCATAACAAGGTACATACTAATAAAATCGCATGCAAGCACATACTGTAATTAAAATAACGTTAAAGACATGAATGCGTGCATGATCTTGAAACATTTCATCATTAATCATATCATAACATGTCATATATCACATAAGGCATGTCATATCGTAATCTGAAAGAAAGCGTAAGAGTCATATCAGTGTGTGAGCAGCGTATGACTGATCAGTCTTAATAACCAACGTACGTGGTGATGTGGTTCACCCGACCTTACCTCGGGATCCCTATATGTCACACCTCCTGAAAACTGCCACTTCACCCCGCTGTTACACGAGGATCCATAGGCCCTGAAATCCTGAAATCATTCCTAAAAACAGGGGATCCCCGGGCCCGACTACCCGGTTAACTCCCATCGTAGACTTGCCACATCACTTCAATTCCTCGGATTTTTAACTTAAAATGGACATGCCTGATCGTTTAATAAATCTCATGATGCGTGAATTTTCTTAAAATCATACAATTTAAAAGCTTAGCCCGTTAATGTATAATTAATCATTTCCTTTAAAACATTATCGTACATAGCATACTACATATATGATTAATTATACATTTACGGGCTTCTACATTTTTCTACTTCGTTAAAGGATTGATTTCGGGGCCTGGCTCGCTACTTCTAGACCAAACGTCGCTCTAAAATCGGCCGATTAAACGAATGTTCACCGCTTTTCCCATTTTTGCCTAATTTCTTAAATTTTCGATTTCTTAAAATCAAGACTAAAAAAGAGACTAATTAAAATCAATTTTGACTTCTAAAATCAATTTGGGACTTATTAAAATCGATTTTGACCTTTAAAATCAATTTTTGACCTCGAAAGCCGATTTTGACCAAAAGACCGATTTTGACCAAATTAAATCCCAAAATCGATTTTGACCTAATTAAAATCCCTAAAGCCCTAATTTTGACTAAAAACTTAAAATTAAACATAACTTGAATTATTTAAAAAGGTTTGACTCAATTTTGACCTTCTGGCTAATTTTTTTAAAATTGGACCTATGACACATTAATTAAAATAACAGGTCCCTAAATAAAATAATTTGGACCTATTTTAAAAAATTTGACTCGGGGCTCGAATAACTCTGTTCCAACCAAACCAGCCGGTTCAATTGAACCGAACCGCTCCCTCAAACCATACGTCTCCATGCATGCGCCGCATCCCCCTTAGCGACACAACGCCATTCCCGCCGATCATCCTCTCTGCTCCGGCCACCATGGTCGGAGCCCCACCGGCTGGACCACCCCCAGGTCCAGCCGGTCCTAACCTGATCGACCTTGGCTCAAACCGTGGAGGCATGGAGGAGATCGAATCGCGAGAAGTGGGCGCACAGGCCAAGCCGCGCGATGCGCCACCCCCGACCACCACTTAAAAAACCTGGTTCAATAGACTGCTTAGCCACCTTCCTACCTCAACTAGGACCACCATGAGCCCCCTAGGAACTCCTAGGACCGAGCCATAACCCCTGGAAATCACCCTGCCCGAAGCCTTAAGAGGAAAAAGCTAGACATGCCAAAAACCGTGAATTGCATGCATGAACTATGAGCATAGATGTAAAAGTTCGAGTCATACACATAAAATTCATGCATAATTTTCATAAAACAGGTTATTATGATTTAAATGGTGAGCAAGGGAATTGATATCACATGCCTGGGTTGAAGAAAACGTGGATCTGTGAGGTACGGACGTTGTAGGTGCGAGATCGGGGCGTAACCGGCTTTGGATCTTCAAGCTCCTTCAATGGCTGATTGGTTTTCGAAAAATTGTGTGCTTAAGGGTGGAGAGGACGGCTGGTTGCAAGTATTGGAGGTTAGGTTGTGAAATTTTGTGTTTAAGAAAATAATGAGAGTGCCTATAATGACCCATATGGATTTAAATTAAAAAAAGTACAAGTTTGCCCTCTAATTACATAAAAAGGTGTTTAAAACTCATACTTGGGCTTTCATAGTTATAAAATTTTGAAATCTAGGCCTCCTTATAAATTTAAAATGCCTTAAAACTCAATATAACAGCCCGTATAGGCGAAAAACGGGTTTCCCTTCAAAATAATTATAAAAATCCTAATTTTCAGAAATATTTGCTTAAAATAAAATAAATTCATTCTTAAAAATCTCATAACTTAAAATCTCAATTTATTTTCTTTCCGGTCGACCCTAATCTCGTCCACACGTCCGTAGCTCAAGCAGGCTGAAAAATAACACATGCATAACATGCATCATAAAATTATAAATAATTCACATAATAAGGCATGTAATCATCTAAAATATTTTCCCCTAGTCATATACTCATTTCTATGTAGTCAGGAAATTCTAGGCTTTACAATTCTCCCCCCTTAAAAGAATTTCGTCCCCGAAATTGAGTACGTACCGATTAACTTCGGGTAGCGCGTTCGCATATCGGCCTCAGTCTCCAAGGTAGCTTCATCCTCCGAGTGATTCTGCCACCGGACCTTGACCATCGGAATACTCCACGCTCTCAGCCTACGCTCCTCCCTAGCTAGAATCTGAACCGGTCGCTCCTCAAAAGATAAATCTGGGGCCAACTGGAGCGGCTCAAAATCCAACACATGGGATGGGTTTGGAATGTACTTCCGCAGCATCGAGATATGGAAGACATTATGCGCTGCTGACAGACTGGATGGTAACGCTACTCGATAAGCCAGAGTATTTTAAAAAATTTGACTCGGGGCTCGAATAACTCTGTTCCAACCAAACCAGCCGGTTCAATTGAACCGAACCGCTCCCTCAAACCCTACGTCTCCATGCATGCGCCGCATCCCCCTTAGCGACACAACGCCATTCCCGCCGATCATCCTCTCTGCTCCGGCCACCATGGCCGGAGCCCCACCGGCTGGACCACCCCCAGGTCCAGCCGGTCCTAATCTGATCGACCTTGGCTCAAACCGTGGAGGCATGGAGGAGATCGAATCGCGAGAAGTGGGCGCACAGGCCAAGCCGCGCGATGCGCCACCCCCGACCACCACTTAAAAAACCTGGTTCAATCGACTGCTTAGCCACCTTACTACCTCGACTAGGACCACCATGAGCCCCCTAGGAACCCCTAGGACCGAGCCATCACCCCTGGAAATCACCCTGCCCGAAGCCTTAAGAGGAAAAAGCTAGACATGCCAAAAACCGTGAATTGCATGCATGAACTATGAACATAGATGTAAAAGTTCGAGTCATACACATAAAATTCATGCATAATTTTCATAAAACAGGTTATTATGATTTAAATGGTGAGCAAGGGAATTGATATCACATGCCTGGGTTGAAGAAAACGTGGATCTGTGAGGTACGGACGTTGTAGGTGCGAGATCGGGGCGTAACCGGCTTTGGATCGTCAAGCTCCTTCAATGGCTGATTGGTTTCCGAAAAATTGTGTGCTTAAGGGTGGAGAGGACGGCTGGTCGCAAGTATTGGAGGTTAGGTTGTGAAATTTTGTGTTTAAGAAAATAATGAGAGTGCCTATAATGACCCCTATGGATTTAAATTAAAAAAAGTACAAGTTTGCCCTCTAATTACATAAAAAGGTGTTTAAAACTCATACTTGGGCTTTCATAGTTATAAAATTTTGAAATCTAGGCCTCCTTATAAATTTAAAATGCCTTAAAACTCAATATAACAGCCCGTATAGGCGAAAAACGGGTTTCCCTTCAAAATAATTATAAAAATCCTAATTTTCAGAAATATTTGCTTAAAATAAAATAAATTCATTCTTAAAAATCTCATA
>KV007895.1:5184-15902 GCA_001598015.1 Dorcoceras hygrometricum
AGTCACCACTCCGATGATAGCGTTGGACCATTCAGACACGACACATCTGTCAGCCGATCACAACGTGGCTCTTTCTCGGGTTCTCAATCAATAAATAGGCTCTAATGTATGCATGTATGCCAAGAAATTCAAATTTGATTTCAACATGCATAGTTCACGTAAAACAGAACATAAATTCAAGCAATGAGCCAAAACTGTTTCACGTAAAACACAGAATACGCAAAACACCATTCATGCTCCAAAATACTACACGCTTATGCCAAAGCTGTAATCAGAAGCTCAATTCGTACCTCAGATCAAAGTTTCTACCTCAACAGATCTCACCAGGGCACGGCAACCTCAGCCTGCTCAAATCTGCTTCTTCGCTGTTCTCGACAAACACAACATGAACTGTCTGGGAGCTCAAATCTGTCAAAGCATCTAATAATTCAACTCAAATATGAACTTCTACACCTTATTGTCTATGGTTAGAAATCAAATCTGGTTCTACCTATCAACTCAGGTTCTAACAACTAAAACAAGCTTGAAACAGTAAGGAAACACTTACCCAGAAGATCAAACGAGCTAAAGAACTCTCGGGTCAGCTATCGTAGAAAGGTTACGAAATCAAATCAGGTTCTACCTATCAACTCAAGGTTCTAACAACTAAAACAAGACTTGAAACAGTAAGGAAACATTACCCAGAAGATCAAACGAGCTAAAGAACTCTCGGGTCAGCTATCGTAGAAATTCACAAACACTGAAATTCCTTCGTGCTCCTCCTACACGTCGACTCAGGTCGCCTAACTGGTAACAATCAAAAGGGCTAAGGGAGACGAGTTCAGCGCCACCCACCTTGCTCCAAACTACGGCGGAAATCGACGATAAATCGGAGAAATAGTGTTCGATGAATAGTAACTATCGAGGGTTTCACTGAGAAAGACGATAAGAAATGTCGGGTTCGAAATATGCTAAGTGCTAATCAGCTCTTGAATTTAAATCTTCGAGTCAAAGCCTACAGTGGAAGTCAACGCCGACATAACCAGATCTCTGCATCAGATCTTAGAACTAAGGCACAAGTCCTCAAATCTTATCCCAGCGTTAACTCAAATCTTAGTTCTCAATGCTAACGCTAAACACAAGCGTAACTAATCCAAACGATGACACACTGCCTCACGCTTAACCAGATCTAAATAATTCTCAAAACAACGGTCAAATCAGCAAAGTTGACCAACACGTGGCACCTTCTGTGCTAACTCTCACATCAGCAGTCGCTCGCTACCTAGCACCGTTGACCCGTGTTGACATCTGGTCACGCCACTGAACAGATCCCATACACTAGCGAGACATCTGAAATTGTGAAACGGTGACGCATCACTTACCGCGCCAGCATATACTACTCAGATGTCACTCGCTATCACCTCAACTGAGTATTCACATCTGAATACTTACTGGAATCAGATATATATCGAAAGACTCAACGAATCACTCCAAATTCAACACAGATTTCACCCGATAGCGTCTAGCGACTCGAATCTGAACAACTCTAAACCAAATCTGAAATTCGAAAATCCATAAAATCACAAATTTTCGAATATCAATCCTCACACTACGCAACCCAGTTTACAATAAAACAGCTTACGACTCAACCGATAGAACCACAGTCCACATCCGACCCCTGACCCTTCTTCCTCGGTATCCTCAGTTTACCCTACCTTCGCTCAACTTAGCCTCAACAGTCAAACCTCTCGAATCTAAAACCCTAGGCAGCCTCATCAGGTTTTTTGAAAGGGAATTTACGTCATTAAATCCTCAAATTATAGTCTCAAAATCAACACGATAGAGATGAATCGGAACTCAAGCATACAATAATATGAATGATTGGTACTGCCAAGGGAGACTTTTGTACTTGCCTCGTATAGGAGAACTTACTACTGGTGTCGCGAAGATTGACGGAATGAGGGACCCCGGGAACGCCTCTGGTCTTTTGTAACGCCCAGAAATCCTAATTACGTGAGAATGAGTGCATGACTAGGGGGAAAATTATTTTAGAAAATTATATGTCATTTTATGTGATTTAAATGATAGTTTTAATGTTTCATGATATGCTTGAAATTTTTTTTAGCATGATTGAGTTTCGAACGCGTGGACGAGATTAGGGACGACCGAGGCAAAAATTATTTGAAATATTTTTAATCCCTCGTATTTTTAACAGCTAAAATTTATATTTTTAAGCAGCATTTACGAAAAATGAGATTTTTATATATATTTGTCAAGGGGAACCCGTTTTTCACCTATACGGGCTGTTTAATGGACCTTAATACATTTTAAAAATTGGGAGGCTTTATATTACCAAATTGAAGGTTCAAAATTTAACTTTAGAGTTTTGTTTAATATTTTTAATTAGTGAGGGGTTAGTATAGGAAAACTTCCTTATTTTCCTACTTAAATCATTTGAGGGGTCTTTTGGTACTCCATCCATTTTTACAACACTAATTTCTTGAAACCCTAGTCTCCTCCTCCCTCCCCATCACTCTCACGTCGCCCCCCTCACCTTTTGGCTCGAGTTTCATCATTTTTGTGGGTGGATTCAAGGTTTGATCGTCCCAACTCTAGTCCCCCGCTTCGGTAACACGTAGTTCTTAGTTATTCTTCAATCGAGGCATGTTCTATCAATTCTTTTCTCACCATTTAAACTCTAATATACTATTTTAATCAATGATTGTGAATTGTATGTGATTTGGATTGATCTATGCTTAATGTTTGAGATCCATGCATGTTTCATAATTTTCAATGCGTGTTTGATTCGTTTCTTGTGATGCTTCGGTCATGGACTGTTCATGGGGCTAAGGATCGAGTCTAAGTGGTCATGTGGTGGTCCATAGATGAGGAGAAGGTGGCTTGACCACATGATCGAGCCAAGGTTTAAGCGGGTGGTCGCATGGTGCGTGCGTCGCTTGGCCATGTTCTTGCGGCTCTTTCATGCATGTGCAACCATGGCATGGACCGTGGCTGGTTTGAGAGGGACCGGCTGGACCTGGTGGTGGTCCAGCCAACTGGGCTCCGGCCATGGGCGGCCGGAGCAGGTCGTGCGAGCGGAGGAAGCCGCGGGGTGCTCGGGTGGGCGTCGCATGTGCGGCTAGGGTTTTCTTGTGCATGGGCCGGTTTGGTTGGTCCGGTGGGTCGGTTCATTCAGATCGGGTCGAGTCAATCGACCGTCGGGTCAAACATTTTAAGTCTAGTCCGGGTTTATTTTAATGTTTTAAGTCCATTTTAAAAGAATATTGGGTCAAACATTTTAAGTCAAATTTTAAAGTAAAACTTTTAATTATTTTATGGGCCTAATACTTTTATTAAATTTTAAATTCAATTTTTGGTCAACGGGACATTTATTTAGTTAAATTTTAATGTTTGATTTTAAAGGGAAGGACCGGGTATTTTTATATTTTAAAGTTGAATTTTAAGTTTAATGAATCAAGTCATGTTTAGGGTTAAATGTCATTCTAAGGTTAAGTCTAAGCTTATGGGTTTAAAATTAGTGGGCCAGGAACCTGAACCAGTCATTGAACAGAGTCGAAAATATAGAAGTCCATGAATATATATTTAATCATATATGAGGTATTTTATATATACAAATATGATAATATTTTAAAGGAAAGAATTAAATATATATTGACGGGCTAAGATTTTTAAATTACCTGTTTTTATGAAATGCACGCATCATTAAAGTTTAACGAAATGTCAAAGGCTTGTAAGAAAATAAAATAATTTTGAGCGATTGAAGTGATTTTATTAAATTTTAAATTCAATTTTTGGTCAACGGGACATTTATTTAGTTAAATTTTAATGTTTGATTTTAAAGGGAAGGACCGGGTATTTTTATATTTTAAAGTTGAATTTTAAGTTTAATGAATCAAGTCATGTTTAGGGTTAAATGTCATTCTAAGGTTAAGTCTAAGCTTATGGGTTTAAAATTAGTGGGCCAGGAACCTGAACCAGTCATTGAACAGAGTCGAAAATATAGAAGTCCATGAATATATATTTAATCATATATGAGGTATTTTATATATACAAATATGATAATATTTTAAAGGAAAGAATTAAATATATATTGACGGGCTAAGATTTTTAAATTACCTGTTTTTATGAAATGCACGCATCATTAAAGTTTAACGAAATGTCAAAGGCTTGTAAGTTTAAAATTAGTGGGCCAGGAACCTGAACCAGTCATTGAACAGAGTCGAAAATATAGAAGTCCATGAATATATATTTAATCATATATGAGGTATTTTATATATACAAATATGATAATATTTTAAAGGAAAGAATTAAATATATATTGACGGGCTAAGATTTTTAAATTACCTGTTTTTATGAAATGCACGCATCATGAAAGTTTAACGAAATGTCAAAGGCTTGTAAGAAAATAAAATAATTTTGAGCGATTGAAGTGATTTGTGGCAAAATGGACGATGAGCGGATCCGGGATGTCGGGCCCGTTGAACCTCTATTAATTTATGATGATAGATGATGAGCGGATCTGGGATACCGGACCCAGTGAACCTCTGTTAGGATCGGTAGATACAACAATCATGCCTATTTAAAAACTGAGCTGCAATAGCTCAAAGTTCTTGAACGTTTGTGAGCATCGAGGACAGATCTGGATTGCAATTAAAATACCAAGCGGAAGTAACCAGAACTGAACTCTAATTTTAAAACTCCGCTAAAACAGATTTCAAATTTAATTGCAATGCGTGCTACAATAAATGCGGAATACTGTAAACAAATTGCTCAGCTGTTTGTTTCTGGAAGTTCGGATATAACATCCTACGTCTCCCCTTCTTCCTTATTCAGGAAGGTTCCACTTGAAGAGTTTGATCCGCAGACCCAATCAAATTTGGGACTTACCCACTGCCCAAATCTGAACTCCTAGACTCTACAACTGCTCTCAGTTGTGTTCACTCAATCACTTCTTTTATGCCTCAGTGAGAAATGCTACATACACAGATTTTAACGTCATCGTGCTTGGACGAGATCTGATATATTTGGTTTTTGTTTTGATTCACTCACTATACAGTTTCGCACATCTCTCATAAAATGTGTGAGTGAATCGTTGTGTGTGAGATTTTTACGGTGAACGCTCAACTCTCGAATATTAAATCTCACACGTCTAGGAAGAGCTTTCCTCAAAGCTGATTGAGTTCAGCAGTCGACACTTGCAATTATCTTCTTCTCCATGGTGGTCCTCTGCTTCACCTCTTTGTAATTCTTCCCACTATCTTGTCTCTGTTTTTCTCTCTTTGAAGCATCATCTTCTCTCTTCAAATCTTCTTGTATAAATAGCTTATGTGCAATTTAATCCGTTGGACACAACTTTCTTCCCGTTGAAAGGTGTTCTGTAAAGTACCGACAGAGTTGTCCTTGTGTCCCTTACTTTGCAGGCTTTTGTCTTCTTCTGAATAAGCTTTTGTTGACATCTGAATAGGCTAAGCAGTTGACTTCTATGCTCCAGTTAATCTTCATATCTGTTGTCAACTAGCTTCGCATCTGTGTGTTTTCTTTATTGCTTCTTATCCAGCTTCGATCTTTGATTCAGCTTCTGCTTGCATCTTTTATTCACATCTGATTTACATCTGATATCGTCTTCTCTTCATTGCTGAACAGACTTCTCTTCTTTGCTGAACAGACTTCTCTTCACTGCTGAATCGTTCTTCTGTTCATAGCTGGATCCAGATCTCTTGTCTTTAACATCTGACTCAACTGCTCTTGTCTTCAACATCTGATTCGATTGCTGAATCGATCTCTGTCCAACATTTGAATCGATCTTCTCTTCACATCTGAACCAGCTTGCATATTTTCGCATGAGACTAGTGCTACTCCCTCCGAAACGGTCCAACGAGCAAGACTCAATAGCTCTGCTATTGACCTAAGCCGCTTTTCGGCCAAATTACATCGTTTAGGCCTCCGAAAATGTGAATTACTATTTTCAGCTCTTGGTCTGCTACAGTATCAGATCTGATTGAGTTACTGTATCAGATCTGATACATCTCACTGCTGCTCAGTTCTCGATTACGTCACGACTGCTGAAATCTTCAATAAGCTTGGATGACGTCACGACTGCTGAAATATGGAATAATCTTGGACGACGTCACGGCTGCTGAAATCTTCAATTCTCTTATTTTCTGTCTACGTTGCTAATCTAGCTGCGAACTTTTCTGATAAGCACTCGTCTGTCCAGATCTCTCTTGTTGTATTTCCAGCTAACATCTGCATACTTAGTAGAAACATTAGAAACACGATAACAAGTTTTGTGTAACTCAAAACTCAGATCTGGATCTGTTATCCAGATCCAACACGCACGTTGGTTTTATGATTGATCAATCGTTAATGTAATGGCCCACACTTCATGGATACGACTCACATGTTTTTATGTTATGCTATGTCATGCCTTATTAGGTATGATATACGATTATGTGATGTTACAACTGATTTATGAACCATGTTTTACGATAATTCTTGCACGCATGTTTTAAAGCTATTTTACTATGCGTATGTGTTTGCATGTGGTTTAATTATACGTACTTTGTTAGTATCAGATAGAGCATGCTGGGCCTTTAGGCACACTAGGTTTAAATGGTGTAGGTGCTGATCCTGTTGATTTTATCTCGAAAACCTCTGAGAGCCTATGGCAGCTGCTACCCCGTGACCACTCTGACATCTTTATTTATGTTATGGGACCTTTTCAGATATTTGATTAGTCACGTTCAGTTTCCGTAACTTTTACTTCTTCTGATTTTAAGTCGTATGCGTAATATAATGTCTACGAGATATTTGTTTTATTTATGCTTTAAATGATGTTGAGTAAAATTTCAATGGACGAACCATGTTTTCTTTTTATGAATGTTTATTCCGCACTTTATTTTCAAAAAAAAAATTTCTAGAGTCCGGTTCGTCTCAGTTGGTATCAGAGCGGTGGTTCTGGTGGGGTACTAGCCTGCTGCGTGGAGTTCGGAAGTCGCATTGCCAGTATGTAAGTTTTAGAGTTTTACGATTCATATTTATTTTCTCATGATTCATGTTCTATTTTCAGCATTTACCTTAGGATTTTTTGGGTTAGACGCCTGGTCATGCACTTAGATTTACGTGAAAGTTTTTATGTTCCAGTATGCCTCCCAGACGCGATAGGAACCATCAGAGTGATGGTACGCCTCCTCCTCCTCCCCCACCTCCCCAGATGACGCCATATGAGTGGGCTAGTGTGTATATGCTAGCCGGGATTACCAGGATGCTGGAGAGACAGACGGAGCGTCTTGGGAAGTCTCACGAGGACGTGGCTGAGAGGTTTCGCAAGTAGGGACCTAAGGGGTATTCAGGGACTACTGATACGCTTGTTGCTGAGGAGTGGATCCATTCGCTGGAGACCATTTTTGCTTATATGGGTCTTCAATATGCCGATAAGGTTTTATGCGCCATCTTCATGATGAAGGGGGACGCAGCTCTCTGGTTGGAGAGCGCTGTGGTTGGATTGATTCTGGAGAGCTTGACATGGAGAGGTTCAAGGTTGTTTTCTTTGAGAAGTATTTCACTGCAGACGCCAGGAGCCAGCTGATCAGGGATTTTATGAGTCTCCGCTAGGGAGACAAGTTTGTGGCCGAGTATGTGTTGAAATTCGAGCGGGGGTGTCACTTTGTGCCCTCGATCGCGCATGCGGAGAGCGAGAATCTTAGGCAATTTACCGATGGGTTGAGACCTCACATCCGCCACGATGTCAATATGGCAGACGTGGCTACGTATATGGCAGCAGTGAACAGAGCGTACCGGTCTGAGAGGGGCCGGAAGGACATGAGGGATGACTTCCAGAGGAAGCGACAGTTACAGCATCCAGTCAGAGGACAGTCTTCACAGCATCCAGCGAAGAAACCATTTCAGGGGCCCCCTAAGGGCCCAACTCCTCAAGGGCCACAGCAGGAGAGGCCGTAGGGCCAGCAGAGGCCACAGCAATAGGTGGCTAATGCCCCTAGACCTGGAGGGATACCGATGTGTCGGGTATGCCATAAGACTCATCCAGGACAATGCATGGCGGGTTCAGGCAGGTGTTATCACTGCAAGGAGCCGGGCCATATTTTTGAGGGTTGCCCTAGGAGGAGGCAGTCCACTGGTCGTGTCTACGTGATGCAGGCAGAGTCTGCAGATCCAGACACAACATTGCTCACAAGTATTCTACTTTA
Source organism: Dorcoceras hygrometricum (assembly GCA_001598015.1). Taxonomy (NCBI): domain Eukaryota; kingdom Viridiplantae; phylum Streptophyta; class Magnoliopsida; order Lamiales; family Gesneriaceae; genus Dorcoceras; species Dorcoceras hygrometricum. Next base: position 13,392 of record KV007895.1, read on the forward strand.
GAATTCTGTCGTTCCATGATTTTGGCATGTTGGTAATTGGGTTTTTAAGTTTGCATGCTAAGTAGAGCACTGCTAGGAAATTCTATGCCTTAATTTCCTAGTTAAATATAGTAGAACTGTATACCTTCTAGATCTTACTTTGGGAAACTTAGACGGGTAGGACTAGCGAACTTAGAAATGTTTTAGGCATCTAAACAGTTTTTGGGAATCTAGATTAATTATAAACGCATTCCTGAGTGACGTTTTGATTTCAGGTGAGATCCGCATTTTGGGAGTCACTACCCTTTCCTTGCTAGACTCAGGGACGACTCACTCGTTCATCTCAAGTGCGTTTATTCAGAGGATGGGTATTACTCCGGAGAGCTTGGGTGTGGCTCTCACAGAGACAATTCCGTTAGTAGAGGAGATATCGATGGCCAGTGTGGTCAGAGATTGGTGATGATGTTCTAGTATAATGCAGTCAGGATCGACATGATCGTTTTTGCCTATGTCAGGATTTGACCTCATCGTAGGTATGGACTGGTCGACGGAGCATGGACCAGTGATTGATTTACAGCGAAGGCCAGTGACGATTAGGCCGCCAATGTGAGACCTGGATTTTATGGAAGATTAATGTTAGATTAATGGGTTTTAGCAATTCTGGAAGTTTTCGTATTTTTTAGATTTTTTGGGTGAAAGCTGGTGGATTTGGTGAAAACCAGTCGTAGCGTGTATTAGTAACGCGGAAGATCAAACACCGTCGTTTTGGCATGAGTGACCAGTCATTGGCAAAGTCTGCCAACAGCAACGCTTACGTGGATTCAGCAGAGAGCGCTAAGGATTTCAAAATGGTGACATTTTGTGAAGCATCGACTGGGTGAAAGCTGTTAGCAGCAAGCTCCTGTAGCGAAGTGCAATATGCTGTCGTTCGGAGTAGTAGAGGCGACGTCGTTTTGGTTAGCGCTAAGAAATCAGCAACTGGTGTGTTTTCCCCTAGTAGCGATCAGTCGTTGCATGTATTAGTTCAACAGATTTGCTGACGTGGTAAAGCGACGCCGTTTAGATTAGTTGAAATGCTGCGTTTCGAGTGTTGAGTCTGGTACCAGTCGCAGGGATCTATTGCGTTGTTGAGAAATCCAGTCGCTGGTTTGGTTAACCAGCTGTTGACAGATAGAATGACGTAAGCTGTGCGACGTCGTTTAGTTAAGTCGCTGCAACACCTTTTTACTTAGTGTTATTTGAGAATTCAGCAGTTGGTTTGCTTGGCATCTGCTGGTTGTGTTTTCAGCGAGTGTCGATTGGTTTTTCGGTGGGAATTGTTATCAGCAGTCGAGAATTTTATGTTGGGGAACAACGGCATAGGATCCGGATCCCGCCTCCCGAGGCGCAGCGGAAAACAAAATTGCCCGGGAGACGATCAATACAATAAAATTCAAACACAATACGAACCATTCATAGGGTGTTTTCGTTGATTACCTTGCTGGCAACTCGTGCCTGGCTCCAACCGTAATTACAAGAACGCCGACTCTTCACGCTAGGCGACGGTAGATTCGTCAATCAGGTCCACGACCGGAAACGATCTCCCTCCGATCAGCCTTCACTAGAAGACTGATGGATTTTATCACCAACGGATTCTCCTCGAAAGGTTTGCCGGAGCAAGTCCGGCGAGGCGGCGGCGTGCACCGGCGGCGGCGGCGACGAGGCTTTGGAGGAGAAAGGGGGCGGCCGTGTCTAGCACACTAGGTTTAGGGTTTTGTCCCTCAACAGCGTTTTATGTGATTAAGTCTAAGTCTACTTTAAGTATACTTAATGATGGACTTGGACCGGCCCAACGGGCCCGGGTCAGGAAGTCGCACTCTCCAAAATCCTCTTCTCGTGAACACATTGAGCTGAGTATCCGTGCGGGAATCTCGAATCCAGTACTTGTGTGACCCTCAATGGTTCAGGGATACAGCTAGCCGTGGGCCCACAACCATTGTGGCTCCGGAATCACAATTCCGTATTTTCCCATCGGATCATGGTAAGAGCGTCTAGCAACATCGCCCCATGATCCCCTAGATATCACTGATAGTGCCTACAAGAACCAGTTGGTCGTGGTTAGCGTACAGTCCGGTCCTTTCAATCCATATATCACGATCAGATCAACGATCATTGGTAAATCGAGAGTCGCTAAAGATCCGATAGCTATGCATACATCTTGGAGATCGAATAGTGACATCGCGAGTGTAACTAGGTAAACCCATTTACATAAAACACTTCTAGTACTCTGGCCAGAGATTTATACACTATTATCCCCTCAGATAGCATAGGATATCCACGCATGTCTGCGAGTGGTGAATCATCGACAACGATGCATCGACTCCTACATGCATCCGGGCCTCACCCAATCCCGCCGCCTAACGACCCCAAGTGTGTCGGCAAACGGGTCAAAGTGAGGCGCCTATCTTGTAGAGCGTCAATGTCGTTTCGAGTCGTGAGGACTAATCAGGACAACCAAGACCTCGGACTTATCCACTCGACAAAATGGTAACC
>KV007897.1:31150-42072 GCA_001598015.1 Dorcoceras hygrometricum
TTGCCGAGGTATATGGCACACGTGTCATACTCTATATCTCCTCATCAGTATTTGGACACATAGACTTAGATAGAGTGACCTTGTGGCACATAGGCAGGTTTCCTCTCTTGGACTCTTCCATTGAGAACCGCTTAAGTATGGTATCGATGTAGGTTTCTTGGGTGAGTCCGAGCATACTTTTTGATCTATCTCTATAGATATGTATTCCTAAAATATGGGATGCTTCACCCATGTCCTTCATCGAGTATCTACTAGACAACCATACTTTAGTTGACTGCAACATTCCTACATCATTCCCAATGAGTAGAATGTCATCAACATAAAGTACAAGGAATGTCACAGCATTCTTAACTACCTTCTTATACACACATGGCTCCTCGGGATTCTTGATGAAACCAAATTCTTGTTTCATCGAATCTCTGGTTCCAACTCCTCGATGCTTGTTTGAGACCGTAGATCGATCTCTGAAGCTTGCATACCTTACCTTATGTCTTGGCACCACCAGGTCACCTTGGTCGTCAGGATTATGTCTCTCAACATGCTCGGAAATCAGTCATCTCGACCTGCTCGGAAACCTGTCAGCTCGACCTTCTTGAGAACCTGTGATCTCGACCTATTTGGGAACCTGATATCTCGACCTGCTCGGGACCTGTGATTTTGACCTGCTCGGAAATATGTCATCTCGACCTGCTCGGGAACCTGTCAGCTCGACCTTCTTGAGAACCTGTGATCTCGACCTATTTGGGAACCTGATATCTCGACCTGCTCGGGACCTGTGATTTTGACCTGCTCGGAAATATGTCATCTCGACCTGCTCGGGAACCTGTCAGCTCGACCTTCTTGAGAACCTGTGATCTCGACCTATTTGGGAACCTGATATCTCGACCTGCTCGGGACCTGTGATTTTGACCTGCTCGGAAATATGTCATCTCGACCTGCTCGGGAACCTGTCAGCTCGACCTTCTTGAGAACCTGTGATCTCGACCTATTTGGGAACCTGATATCTCGACCTGCTCGGGACCTGTGATTTTGACCTGCTCGGAAATATGTCATCTCGACCTGCTCGGGAACCTGTCAGCTCGACCTTCTTGAGAACCTGTGATCTCGACCTATTTGGGAACCTGATATCTCGACCTGCTCGGGACCTGTGATTTTGACCTGCTCGGAAATATGTCATCTCGACCTGCTCGGGAACCTGTCAGCTCGACCTTCTTGAGAACCTGTGATCTCGACCTATTTGGGAACCTGATATCTCGACCTGCTCGGGACCTGTGATTTTGACCTGCTCGGAAATATGTCATCTCGACCTGCTCGGGAACCTGTCAGCTCGACCTTCTTGAGAACCTGTGATCTCGACCTATTTGGGAACCTGATATCTCGACCTGCTCGGGACCTGTGATTTTGACCTGCTCGGAAATATGTCATCTCGACCTGCTCGGGAACCTGTCAGCTCGACCTTCTTGAGAACCTGTGATCTCGACCTATTTGGGAACCTGATATCTCGACCTGCTCGGGACCTGTGATTTTGACCTGCTCGGAAATATGTCATCTCGACCTGCTCGGGAACCTGTCAGCTCGACCTTCTTGAGAACCTGTGATCTCGACCTATTTGGGAACCTGATATCTCGACCTGCTCGGGACCTGTGATTTTGACCTGCTCGGAAATATGTCATCTCGACCTGCTCGGGAACCTGTCAGCTCGACCTTCTTGAGAACCTGTGATCTCGACCTATTTGGGAACCTGATATCTCGACCTGCTCGGGACCTGTGATTTTGACCTGCTCGGAAATATGTCATCTCGACCTGCTCGGGAACCTGTCAGCTCGACCTTCTTGAGAACCTGTGATCTCGACCTATTTGGGAACCTGATATCTCGACCTGCTCGGGACCTGTGATTTTGACCTGCTCGGAAATATGTCATCTCGACCTGCTCGGGAACCTGTCAGCTCGACCTTCTTGAGAACCTGTGATCTCGACCTATTTGGGAACCTGATATCTCGACCTGCTCGGGACCTGTGATTTTGACCTGCTCGGAAATATGTCATCTCGACCTGCTCGGGAACCTGTCAGCTCGACCTTCTTGAGAACCTGTGATCTCGACCTATTTGGGAACCTGATATCTCGACCTGCTCGGGACCTGTGATTTTGACCTGCTCGGAAATATGTCATCTCGACCTGCTCGGGAACCTGTCAGCTCGACCTTCTTGAGAACCTGTGATCTCGACCTATTTGGGAACCTGATATCTCGACCTGCTCGGGACCTGTGATTTTGACCTGCTCGGAAATATGTCATCTCGACCTGCTCGGGAACCTGTCAGCTCGACCTTCTTGAGAACCTGTGATCTCGACCTATTTGGGAACCTGATATCTCGACCTGCTCGGGACCTGTGATTTTGACCTGCTCGGAAATATGTCATCTCGACCTGCTCGGGAACCTGTCAGCTCGACCTTCTTGAGAACCTGTGATCTCGACCTATTTGGGAACCTGATATCTCGACCTGCTCGGGACCTGTGATTTTGACCTGCTCGGAAATATGTCATCTCGACCTGCTCGGGAACCTGTCAGCTCGACCTTCTTGAGAACCTGTGATCTCGACCTATTTGGGAACCTGATATCTCGACCTGCTCGGGACCTGTGATTTTGACCTGCTCGGAAATATGTCATCTCGACCTGCTCGGGAACCTGTCAGCTCGACCTTCTTGAGAACCTGTGATCTCGACCTATTTGGGAACCTGATATCTCGACCTGCTCGGGACCTGTGATTTTGACCTGCTCGGAAATATGTCATCTCGACCTGCTCGGGAACCTGTCAGCTCGACCTTCTTGAGAACCTGTGATCTCGACCTATTTGGGAACCTGATATCTCGACCTGCTCGGGACCTGTGATTTTGACCTGCTCGGAAATATGTCATCTCGACCTGCTCGGGAACCTGTCAGCTCGACCTTCTTGAGAACCTGTGATCTCGACCTATTTGGGAACCTGATATCTCGACCTGCTCGGGACCTGTGATTTTGACCTGCTCGGAAATATGTCATCTCGACCTGCTCGGGAACCTGTCAGCTCGACCTTCTTGAGAACCTGTGATCTCGACCTATTTGGGAACCTGATATCTCGACCTGCTCGGGACCTGTGATTTTGACCTGCTCGGAAATATGTCATCTCGACCTGCTCGGGAACCTGTCAGCTCGACCTTCTTGAGAACCTGTGATCTCGACCTATTTGGGAACCTGATATCTCGACCTGCTCGGGACCTGTGATTTTGACCTGCTCGGAAATATGTCATCTCGACCTGCTCGGGAACCTGTCAGCTCGACCTTCTTGAGAACCTGTGATCTCGACCTATTTGGGAACCTGATATCTCGACCTGCTCGGGACCTGTGATTTTGACCTGCTCGGAAATATGTCATCTCGACCTGCTCGGGAACCTGTCAGCTCGACCTTCTTGAGAACCTGTGATCTCGACCTATTTGGGAACCTGATATCTCGACCTGCTCGGGACCTGTGATTTTGACCTGCTCGGAAATATGTCATCTCGACCTGCTCGGGAACCTGTCAGCTCGACCTTCTTGAGAACCTGTGATCTCGACCTATTTGGGAACCTGATATCTCGACCTGCTCGGGACCTGTGATTTTGACCTGCTCGGAAATATGTCATCTCGACCTGCTCGGGAACCTGTCAGCTCGACCTTCTTGAGAACCTGTGATCTCGACCTATTTGGGAACCTGATATCTCGACCTGCTCGGGACCTGTGATTTTGACCTGCTCGGAAATATGTCATCTCGACCTGCTCGGGAACCTGTCAGCTCGACCTTCTTGAGAACCTGTGATCTCGACCTATTTGGGAACCTGATATCTCGACCTGCTCGGGACCTGTGATTTTGACCTGCTCGGAAATATGTCATCTCGACCTGCTCGGGAACCTGTCAGCTCGACCTTCTTGAGAACCTGTGATCTCGACCTATTTGGGAACCTGATATCTCGACCTGCTCGGGACCTGTGATTTTGACCTGCTCGGAAATATGTCATCTCGACCTGCTCGGGAACCTGTCAGCTCGACCTTCTTGAGAACCTGTGATCTCGACCTATTTGGGAACCTGATATCTCGACCTGCTCGGGACCTGTGATTTTGACCTGCTCGGAAATATGTCATCTCGACCTGCTCGGGAACCTGTCAGCTCGACCTTCTTGAGAACCTGTGATCTCGACCTATTTGGGAACCTGATATCTCGACCTGCTCGGGACCTGTGATTTTGACCTGCTCGGAAATATGTCATCTCGACCTGCTCGGGAACCTGTCAGCTCGACCTTCTTGAGAACCTGTGATCTCGACCTATTTGGGAACCTGATATCTCGACCTGCTCGGGACCTGTGATTTTGACCTGCTCGGAAATATGTCATCTCGACCTGCTCGGGAACCTGTCAGCTCGACCTTCTTGAGAACCTGTGATCTCGACCTATTTGGGAACCTGATATCTCGACCTGCTCGGGACCTGTGATTTTGACCTGCTCGGAAATATGTCATCTCGACCTGCTCGGGAACCTGTCAGCTCGACCTTCTTGAGAACCTGTGATCTCGACCTATTTGGGAACCTGATATCTCGACCTGCTCGGGACCTGTGATTTTGACCTGCTCGGAAATATGTCATCTCGACCTGCTCGGGAACCTGTCAGCTCGACCTTCTTGAGAACCTGTGATCTCGACCTATTTGGGAACCTGATATCTCGACCTGCTCGGGACCTGTGATTTTGACCTGCTCGGAAATATGTCATCTCGACCTGCTCGGGAACCTGTCAGCTCGACCTTCTTGAGAACCTGTGATCTCGACCTATTTGGGAACCTGATATCTCGACCTGCTCGGGACCTGTGATTTTGACCTGCTCGGAAATATGTCATCTCGACCTGCTCGGGAACCTGTCAGCTCGACCTTCTTGAGAACCTGTGATCTCGACCTATTTGGGAACCTGATATCTCGACCTGCTCGGGACCTGTGATTTTGACCTGCTCGGAAATATGTCATCTCGACCTGCTCGGGAACCTGTCAGCTCGACCTTCTTGAGAACCTGTGATCTCGACCTATTTGGGAACCTGATATCTCGACCTGCTCGGGACCTGTGATTTTGACCTGCTCGGAAATATGTCATCTCGACCTGCTCGGGAACCTGTCAGCTCGACCTTCTTGAGAACCTGTGATCTCGACCTATTTGGGAACCTGATATCTCGACCTGCTCGGGACCTGTGATTTTGACCTGCTCGGAAATATGTCATCTCGACCTGCTCGGGAACCTGTCAGCTCGACCTTCTTGAGAACCTGTGATCTCGACCTATTTGGGAACCTGATATCTCGACCTGCTCGGGACCTGTGATTTTGACCTGCTCGGAAATATGTCATCTCGACCTGCTCGGGAACCTGTCAGCTCGACCTTCTTGAGAACCTGTGATCTCGACCTATTTGGGAACCTGATATCTCGACCTGCTCGGGACCTGTGATTTTGACCTGCTCGGAAATATGTCATCTCGACCTGCTCGGGAACCTGTCAGCTCGACCTTCTTGAGAACCTGTGATCTCGACCTATTTGGGAACCTGATATCTCGACCTGCTCGGGACCTGTGATTTTGACCTGCTCGGAAATATGTCATCTCGACCTGCTCGGGAACCTGTCAGCTCGACCTTCTTGAGAACCTGTGATCTCGACCTATTTGGGAACCTGATATCTCGACCTGCTCGGGACCTGTGATTTTGACCTGCTCGGAAATATGTCATCTCGACCTGCTCGGGAACCTGTCAGCTCGACCTTCTTGAGAACCTGTGATCTCGACCTATTTGGGAACCTGATATCTCGACCTGCTCGGGACCTGTGATTTTGACCTGCTCGGAAATATGTCATCTCGACCTGCTCGGGAACCTGTCAGCTCGACCTTCTTGAGAACCTGTGATCTCGACCTATTTGGGAACCTGATATCTCGACCTGCTCGGGACCTGTGATTTTGACCTGCTCGGAAATATGTCATCTCGACCTGCTCGGGAACCTGTCAGCTCGACCTTCTTGAGAACCTGTGATCTCGACCTATTTGGGAACCTGATATCTCGACCTGCTCGGGACCTGTGATTTTGACCTGCTCGGAAATATGTCATCTCGACCTGCTCGGGAACCTGTCAGCTCGACCTTCTTGAGAACCTGTGATCTCGACCTATTTGGGAACCTGATATCTCGACCTGCTCGGGACCTGTGATTTTGACCTGCTCGGAAATATGTCATCTCGACCTGCTCGGGAACCTGTCAGCTCGACCTTCTTGAGAACCTGTGATCTCGACCTATTTGGGAACCTGATATCTCGACCTGCTCGGGACCTGTGATTTTGACCTGCTCGGAAATATGTCATCTCGACCTGCTCGGGAACCTGTCAGCTCGACCTTCTTGAGAACCTGTGATCTCGACCTATTTGGGAACCTGATATCTCGACCTGCTCGGGACCTGTGATTTTGACCTGCTCGGAAATATGTCATCTCGACCTGCTCGGGAACCTGTCAGCTCGACCTTCTTGAGAACCTGTGATCTCGACCTATTTGGGAACCTGATATCTCGACCTGCTCGGGACCTGTGATTTTGACCTGCTCGGAAATATGTCATCTCGACCTGCTCGGGAACCTGTCAGCTCGACCTTCTTGAGAACCTGTGATCTCGACCTATTTGGGAACCTGATATCTCGACCTGCTCGGGACCTGTGATTTTGACCTGCTCGGAAATATGTCATCTCGACCTGCTCGGGAACCTGTCAGCTCGACCTTCTTGAGAACCTGTGATCTCGACCTATTTGGGAACCTGATATCTCGACCTGCTCGGGACCTGTGATTTTGACCTGCTCGGAAATATGTCATCTCGACCTGCTCGGGAACCTGTCAGCTCGACCTTCTTGAGAACCTGTGATCTCGACCTATTTGGGAACCTGATATCTCGACCTGCTCGGGACCTGTGATTTTGACCTGCTCGGAAATATGTCATCTCGACCTGCTCGGGAACCTGTCAGCTCGACCTTCTTGAGAACCTGTGATCTCGACCTATTTGGGAACCTGATATCTCGACCTGCTCGGGACCTGTGATTTTGACCTGCTCGGAAATATGTCATCTCGACCTGCTCGGGAACCTGTCAGCTCGACCTTCTTGAGAACCTGTGATCTCGACCTATTTGGGAACCTGATATCTCGACCTGCTCGGGACCTGTGATTTTGACCTGCTCGGAAATATGTCATCTCGACCTGCTCGGGAACCTGTCAGCTCGACCTTCTTGAGAACCTGTGATCTCGACCTATTTGGGAACCTGATATCTCGACCTGCTCGGGACCTGTGATTTTGACCTGCTCGGAAATATGTCATCTCGACCTGCTCGGGAACCTGTCAGCTCGACCTTCTTGAGAACCTGTGATCTCGACCTATTTGGGAACCTGATATCTCGACCTGCTCGGGACCTGTGATTTTGACCTGCTCGGAAATATGTCATCTCGACCTGCTCGGGAACCTGTCAGCTCGACCTTCTTGAGAACCTGTGATCTCGACCTATTTGGGAACCTGATATCTCGACCTGCTCGGGACCTGTGATTTTGACCTGCTCGGAAATATGTCATCTCGACCTGCTCGGGAACCTGTCAGCTCGACCTTCTTGAGAACCTGTGATCTCGACCTATTTGGGAACCTGATATCTCGACCTGCTCGGGACCTGTGATTTTGACCTGCTCGGAAATATGTCATCTCGACCTGCTCGGGAACCTGTCAGCTCGACCTTCTTGAGAACCTGTGATCTCGACCTATTTGGGAACCTGATATCTCGACCTGCTCGGGACCTGTGATTTTGACCTGCTCGGAAATATGTCATCTCGACCTGCTCGGGAACCTGTCAGCTCGACCTTCTTGAGAACCTGTGATCTCGACCTATTTGGGAACCTGATATCTCGACCTGCTCGGGACCTGTGATTTTGACCTGCTCGGAAATATGTCATCTCGACCTGCTCGGGAACCTGTCAGCTCGACCTTCTTGAGAACCTGTGATCTCGACCTATTTGGGAACCTGATATCTCGACCTGCTCGGGACCTGTGATTTTGACCTGCTCGGAAATATGTCATCTCGACCTGCTCGGGAACCTGTCAGCTCGACCTTCTTGAGAACCTGTGATCTCGACCTATTTGGGAACCTGATATCTCGACCTGCTCGGGACCTGTGATTTTGACCTGCTCGGAAATATGTCATCTCGACCTGCTCGGGAACCTGTCAGCTCGACCTTCTTGAGAACCTGTGATCTCGACCTATTTGGGAACCTGATATCTCGACCTGCTCGGGACCTGTGATTTTGACCTGCTCGGAAATATGTCATCTCGACCTGCTCGGGAACCTGTCAGCTCGACCTTCTTGAGAACCTGTGATCTCGACCTATTTGGGAACCTGATATCTCGACCTGCTCGGGACCTGTGATTTTGACCTGCTCGGAAATATGTCATCTCGACCTGCTCGGGAACCTGTCAGCTCGACCTTCTTGAGAACCTGTGATCTCGACCTATTTGGGAACCTGATATCTCGACCTGCTCGGGACCTGTGATTTTGACCTGCTCGGAAATATGTCATCTCGACCTGCTCGGGAACCTGTCAGCTCGACCTTCTTGAGAACCTGTGATCTCGACCTATTTGGGAACCTGATATCTCGACCTGCTCGGGACCTGTGATTTTGACCTGCTCGGAAATATGTCATCTCGACCTGCTCGGGAACCTGTCAGCTCGACCTTCTTGAGAACCTGTGATCTCGACCTATTTGGGAACCTGATATCTCGACCTGCTCGGGACCTGTGATTTTGACCTGCTCGGAAATATGTCATCTCGACCTGCTCGGGAACCTGTCAGCTCGACCTTCTTGAGAACCTGTGATCTCGACCTATTTGGGAACCTGATATCTCGACCTGCTCGGGACCTGTGATTTTGACCTGCTCGGAAATATGTCATCTCGACCTGCTCGGGAACCTGTCAGCTCGACCTTCTTGAGAACCTGTGATCTCGACCTATTTGGGAACCTGATATCTCGACCTGCTCGGGACCTGTGATTTTGACCTGCTCGGAAATATGTCATCTCGACCTGCTCGGGAACCTGTCAGCTCGACCTTCTTGAGAACCTGTGATCTCGACCTATTTGGGAACCTGATATCTCGACCTGCTCGGGACCTGTGATTTTGACCTGCTCGGAAATATGTCATCTCGACCTGCTCGGGAACCTGTCAGCTCGACCTTCTTGAGAACCTGTGATCTCGACCTATTTGGGAACCTGATATCTCGACCTGCTCGGGACCTGTGATTTTGACCTGCTCGGAAATATGTCATCTCGACCTGCTCGGGAACCTGTCAGCTCGACCTTCTTGAGAACCTGTGATCTCGACCTATTTGGGAACCTGATATCTCGACCTGCTCGGGACCTGTGATTTTGACCTGCTCGGAAATATGTCATCTCGACCTGCTCGGGAACCTGTCAGCTCGACCTTCTTGAGAACCTGTGATCTCGACCTATTTGGGAACCTGATATCTCGACCTGCTCGGGACCTGTGATTTTGACCTGCTCGGAAATATGTCATCTCGACCTGCTCGGGAACCTGTCAGCTCGACCTTCTTGAGAACCTGTGATCTCGACCTATTTGGGAACCTGATATCTCGACCTGCTCGGGACCTGTGATTTTGACCTGCTCGGAAATATGTCATCTCGACCTGCTCGGGAACCTGTCAGCTCGACCTTCTTGAGAACCTGTGATCTCGACCTATTTGGGAACCTGATATCTCGACCTGCTCGGGACCTGTGATTTTGACCTGCTCGGAAATATGTCATCTCGACCTGCTCGGGAACCTGTCAGCTCGACCTTCTTGAGAACCTGTGATCTCGACCTATTTGGGAACCTGATATCTCGACCTGCTCGGGACCTGTGATTTTGACCTGCTCGGAAATATGTCATCTCGACCTGCTCGGGAACCTGTCAGCTCGACCTTCTTGAGAACCTGTGATCTCGACCTATTTGGGAACCTGATATCTCGACCTGCTCGGGACCTGTGATTTTGACCTGCTCGGAAATATGTCATCTCGACCTGCTCGGGAACCTGTCAGCTCGACCTTCTTGAGAACCTGTGATCTCGACCTATTTGGGAACCTGATATCTCGACCTGCTCGGGACCTGTGATTTTGACCTGCTCGGAAATATGTCATCTCGACCTGCTCGGGAACCTGTCAGCTCGACCTTCTTGAGAACCTGTGATCTCGACCTATTTGGGAACCTGATATCTCGACCTGCTCGGGACCTGTGATTTTGACCTGCTCGGAAATATGTCATCTCGACCTGCTCGGGAACCTGTCAGCTCGACCTTCTTGAGAACCTGTGATCTCGACCTATTTGGGAACCTGATATCTCGACCTGCTCGGGACCTGTGATTTTGACCTGCTCGGAAATATGTCATCTCGACCTGCTCGGGAACCTGTCAGCTCGACCTTCTTGAGAACCTGTGATCTCGACCTATTTGGGAACCTGATATCTCGACCTGCTCGGGACCTGTGATTTTGACCTGCTCGGAAATATGTCATCTCGACCTGCTCGGGAACCTGTCAGCTCGACCTTCTTGAGAACCTGTGATCTCGACCTATTTGGGAACCTGATATCTCGACCTGCTCGGGACCTGTGATTTTGACCTGCTCGGAAATATGTCATCTCGACCTGCTCGGTTTGAGTGTATCGCGACCAGTCGTGCCTTGTAGGTCATTACCTTACCGTCAGGCCCAAGTTTCCTCTTGTATACCCATTTACACCCAATACAATAGATTCCTTCGGGAGGATTAACAAGAGTCCAAACTTGGTTAGCATGCATTGAGTCAAACTCAGACTGCATTGCTTCAAGCCACAAATTA
>KV007897.1:50980-62105 GCA_001598015.1 Dorcoceras hygrometricum
CAGGAGAATCTGTTAGGTAAATTGTGGAATTGAGGTACGAATTGAGCAGCCCTTAGCAGCTTTAGACGTGGACATGCTGTGATTAATGTTGTGAATTTTGCTGCTGTGAATTTCGTGAATCAGTATGTTGAATGATTGAGTTACATTCTGTTTTACGTATTGTGCATTGTATGCATTGAGCATTGATATTGATTGGCATCATGCATACATATTGAGCCTTTGACAGATTGATTTGATTACCTGATTGGGTGCCACGTTGTGACTGGCCGACTTTGAGTCGTGCCCGAAAAGTCCAACGCTATCGTCGGAGTGGTGACTACCGGATTCGAGTGTCTACCACCGAGCTGTGATGGGCTGACGGGCCCCGATGATCACGGACCGATGATTTCCTGGTTGATAGACCGTGGTATAGAGGCTGATTTGAGTTGCCAGTTGATAGACTGGTCTAGCTATCCGACTTTTTGATAGCCCTCATGCATTCATAGCATTGATTATAGCTTGTTGTATGTTTTCTGCTTTGATAGCTCTTCGTACTGAGGCTTGACCTCGTATTTTCTTTTCCTGCTTTTGTTGTTTGGGTCTGTGTTACCCATTTGCAGGAGTTTCAGGTAACCAAGCTGGACCGAGTGGAAGTTCAGTTGGTCGATCCCCGCATCCCTGAGTCCCAGTTTACTTATGATATGTATTGAACCGGGGGATGCCCCGTGTTTTATTGTATTTGGGGGATCTGTATTTTGAATTGATTTATCTGGTTACTTGCTGTTTCGAGTTGAGTAAACTTCTATTTTGAATATCGAATATTTTGAATGAATGATTTGAAGTTCAGGCCTTTGTATTTCGAAAAATTTTTAAGCCCTGATTTTAAGCTTCCGTAATATTGCGCTTATTATGTGTTAATTGTTGGTAATTAGCACGGGGCCTGACAGCTATGCATACATCTTGGAGATCGAATAGTGACATCGCGAGTGTAACTAGGTAAACACATTTACCTAAAACACTTCTAGTACTCTGGCCAGAGATTTATACACTATTATCCCCTCAGATAGCATAGGATATCCACGCATGTCTGCGAGCGGTGAATCCTCGAAAACGATGCATCGACTCCTACATGCATCGGGGTCTCACCCTATCCCGACGCCTTGTGACCCCAAGTGAGTCGGCAAACGGGTCAAAGTAAGACGCCTATCATGTAGAGTTTCAATGACTTTTCGAGTCGTGAGGACTAATCAGTACAACCAAGACCTCGGACTTATCCACTCGACAAATGGTAACCACTTGGAAAGTCCGAAGGAGGGTAGTTCGATAGATCACCAGGTCACTATCTATCTGCATGCTCAGAACATCACAATGTTCCCTGCCAATGAAACATGGTACTTCGCATCGCAGATACTAGTCTCGAACTCGGGCGGCCTTATCCTCATTTTGACGGCCCAATCGACTAGGAACATGTTCAGAATGCACTGCGACTATTAGATGTGTTTCATGATAGCCGTCATACCCACTATCACATCTAACATACGCTTAAGTGCATTCTAGGTCTTTACTCAACGCAATTGTAAATCATTACACACATAATGAAAGTAAAGAACGCCATATAAACTAATGCGAATATCATATATAAAGACTGTTTCATACAAGAGTCTATAAACCCACACGTCACAAGTTGGCTAGTTGGGCATCTACTCTAACAGTCAACTTATTCAAGCGACACCGTTTTGATATCGTTGTAAAGCACCTGCTGGTTATCTTTAAGTAACGCACCTGCTGGAATCTTGCAACAGCTGATTCAAGATAACTGTAGCTATCTGCTGGTTTTAATCATCGCACAAGCCATCTGCTGAATCTTTAGCGCGAAGGCAAAACGCTGTCGTATTGACTTATTCAAACAACATCGTTTTGTTATTGCTAACTTCAAGTACCAACTGCTGGTTTGCACTGTAGCTTCCTGCTGATTGCTGACGTTACCGCTGATGTCATCATTTCTTAGCTCTCCAGCTGGTCTTCTCGCACCAGCTGATCTTTCTTCATCTGCTGATCATGAATGGCCAACTGCTGAATTAGCGACCCAACTGCTGAATTTCGACCAGCAGCTGGTTTTCGACCACCAGCTGATTTTCCCGCAGCTGGTTTTCGACCAGCAGCTGATTTTCCAGCAGCTGGTTTTCGACCAGCAGCTGATTTTTTTTTTTTTAGCTCTATTTCCTGAAACTAAATTTTCGGGTTTTCACAACATGTACCTGCGATAAACATACCAGGTTTCTCCTCAGCCTGCTCCCTCGTCAAGGCATTCACCTGGGCCTGCTGCGTTATCTGAAACCGAGGTCTAGAAGATCCACCAAATCTAGACGGTTCATGGGATTGAAATCCAGATCGCTGGGTCGGAACGGGAAACTGCGGTCTCTGCGAAGAACCACCCGCCAAACCCTGCTGCGAAGGAACTGAAGTCTGTCCCCTCAGCAAAGGACATACTCTCCGATAATGTCCAGGTTGTCCACAGTTATTGCAAGTACCTTGCACACCACGGCACTGCGAAGTCGGATGCTTCCCCAGCACTGTCCACAAGACATACTGCCAGAACCACTGCTACCAGAACTCACAGAATCAGAGGAACTCGAATTCGCCTTCTTCTTGAATTGCGTCAACGTAAGTCGCAGGAGAACCAGACAACACCATCCGGAACAGATCAGGCCTCAATCCCTTCATGAACTTGTTCCTCTTCGTCCTCTCCTGGTTAGCTACGTGAGTCACATACATCAGAAGTGAAGAAAACTGCCTGGCATACTCGGCCACCTTCATCGTCCCTTGCTTCAGATTATCAAACTCCCTCTCGCAACTGTTGTAATAGGACTCTGGGGTATACTCCTGTCGGAACACGACACAGAATCTCTCCCAAGTAATCACAGCCCCACTCTCACGTAAGAAACGGGAGTACCTCTCCATCAGCGCTGCGCATTATCCCTCAATTGCAACATCGCCAGCTTTAGTCTCTTCTCAGGAGTGTACTCCAAAGTATCAAACAGCTCCTCCATCTGCACTTGCCAACTCTCGATCAATGCACCACCCTCAGCAGCAGCAAAAGTCAGAGGGTTCGTCCGCTGGAACCTAGCTAAGACTAGCTCCATCTCGCCTATCTATCTCGTAACATCCTCAACCTGCTAATTGCCCTCATCAGTATCTGAGGCCCTAGACTCCTCTGCGGTACGTCTAGTAGTCCTATCTCTACCTCTCCTCGGCGACATCTAAACAATTCTCAAGGTAAGACTAATAGCAGATATCAAAGAGACAAATAATATAATCACGTAAGTCACAGAGTCAATCAAAAATCAAATCAAAACTCTGTGCCTAGACTCGAGTGTGGTCAAAAGAAAGCGAGCTTATCCCAGTTTAAGCTCTGATACCAAAATGTCAATCCCTGTGCTAATCACTCAAGATTAACGCACAAACAAGCACATAATCACGGAAGCGTAAAATCGGCTTACAAATTTTCGAAATAACTTGGGCCTGGACTCAAATCGTCATTCAAAATATCAATAATCGAAATACGAGTTAAATCCAAATCAAGCAAAATAGGTAACATAAAATCCCAAATAAGATACAGATCCCCATATACATATAAACATAGGGCATCCCCTGGCTCAATACATAATACAATATATAACTGAGACTCAAGGGAATGGGGATCGACCAGCGGGCGCTCCACTCGGTCCAGCTTGGTTACCTGAAGATCCTGCAAATGGGTAACACAGACCCAAAAGACACAAAAGCATGAAAAGAAATATGAGGTCAAGCCTCAGTACGAAGAGCCATCAAACAGCAAATCATGCAACATGCTATAAATCAATGCTATGAAATGCATGAGGCTATCAAGGAATCAGAAATCAAGGTCAGTATATCAACTGGCAAATCATCTCAAGTCGAGCCTCTATACCCACACAGTATATCAACCGGGGAAATCATCGGTCCGTGATCTTCAGGGCCCGTCAGCCCATCACAGCTTGGTGGTAGACACTCGAATACGAAAGTCATCACTCCGATTATAGCGTTGGACTTTTCAGGCACGACACATCCGTCGGCCAGTCACAACGTGGCTCTAAATCGGGACATCAATCAATCTGGCTCAAGATTTATGCATGAATGCCATTCAATAATCAATTATAAATGTATACAATAACAACACGTGAAAACAGAACATCAATAACCAAAGCAGGTAAAATCTGTTCATGTAATTCAGCCATCAATTCAACACAGAATTCATAACAAGAAATATAGCCATGTCCACGCTCAAAGCTGTTAGAACTGCTCAATTCGTACCTCATAGCTTCAGTCTACCTCAACAGATTTCTCAAAGGCACGGTAGAAATCAGCCTAAGCAAACCAGCTTCCTCCTGACCTCCTCAACCTCGACAGAAGCTATCCTGCGCCTTAAATTCCAGCTTCCAGAAGAACCAAAGAACACACGGTTCAGGTCTCACAAAAATCTTCGAACAAACAGGTTCTTCGTGCTTCTCTCCAATGCCGACTCAGGCCTCCTAGCAAGTATCAATCGAAAGAGCAACTCAAGAAGAATCCAGCGCCACTAATCTCGTTCAAAACAACGGCTGGAATCGACAGAAATCTAGGTAAGAAATGTTCGGGTGAACAGTAGATATCGAGGTTTTCGAAGATGAAGATAAGAAATATCGGGTGGAAAGTAATCTAAGTGTTGCTAAACACTTGCATATATACATATCCATACAACAGCTTCTGTTCCCCTAAACCAGTCGTCAGGTAATGCTACAGTAGAGATCTTACAACTGAAACCAGCGTTTCCCTTCAATCTAATCAGTTAATACAATCTGACGTTGCACTACACAGCGAGACATCAAAACGACGCCGTACCAACTAATCAAAACGACATCGCAGCCCTCCAACAGCTGAATCTAAAATAATATCAAAACGACGTAGCATCACTTCCTCAGCTGCCAGTAGATCTCTCTCTCCCAACGACCAACAGCTGAACACGTTATCTATCTCAAACGACGTCGTAGAGGAACACGTCACCATCGCTGTCAACAGCTGATGACCAACACAACCAACAGCTGACGCAAACCGTTACACCCAAAACGCTATCGTTCCAACTTATCCAAACGACGTAGTTTCGTTACCCGCTAGCAAAGGTAAAACGACGTCGCCTCACTACCAACAGCTGGTCACTCAAACCAACAGCTGATCACTCTATTAAATCAACTCCCTTTCAAAGACAACGGCTGATTAGCGCTAGAACATCAGCAGTCAAATCCTCAGGGTTGACCAACACGTGGCGTCATCTCGTTCAATCTCACGCCCGCGCAACAATTGCCAACAAATTCTTCTCCAGCTGAATGCTCATGCAACTCACTGCTGACATCATCACATATTAGCTCACAACTGATCACACTACTACTGAAATACCAACAGCTGAATTGCCTGCAATCCTTCGTATAAAAACGCTGCTGGCTTTACTTCTCCCAGCGATAACCCATACTGCTGAAACACTACTGGGTTTATTTCCTGCTAGCAAAAAGCAACTGCTGAACTCCAATTCCTCAAAATCTGAAATTCGAAATCCCTAAAATCTCGTGGCTAATCCTAAGCAAAACTGATTAATCACTATTAGAATTTCTCAATCCTCACACAGACTCCAATCTTTCTTCTTAACAAACAAAACAGGGGCTCCCCATGGGGACGTGCTTGGTCTAATGAATCCCTTATCCAACAGATCTTGTATCTGTTCCTTTAATTCCTTCATCTCAGATGGGGCTAGGCGATAGGGTGGTCTGGATACAGGTGCTTCTTCTGCCACTAAATCGATCGAAAACTCCAGCTCTCTGTCTGGTGGTAGTTCTTGGATATCCTCTGGGAAAACTTCTGGAAACTCATTTACCACCTCCACATCTGAAAATTGGGGTTTACTATTCATAGCTAAGGACGATATACTTGCCAAAAATCCTACTCCACCTTCCTTAAATAGCTTTGAGCCTTAAGAGCTGATATAATACATGGGATCCTCCAAATCTGATTGGCCTCAAATGTAAACGGGTCTCCTCTAGGTGGGTTAACCACTACTGTTCGGAACTTTAAGTCAATTACTACTCCATACCTGGTCAAACAGTCCATTCCCAAAATCATGTCAAACTCGTGCATCGATAGCACAATCAAATCTATAGTAATCAGTCGCCCTTGAAATCTAAGTTATAAATCTCGAACAGATCGTAGGATACTAACTCTTCTCCTGAAGGTACCGTTATGCAAAAGCCTATGGTTACTTGGTCAGGTCTGATGGGTAAATTCTTAGCAAACTTGGCTGCTATAAATGAATGGGTAGCTCTTGAATCTATCAAAGTTGTGGAGGGCATATCGACAATCAAGATCTTACCCGTAACCACCGTCGAATCTGGGTTGGCGTGCTCAGCTGTCATCACGAAAGCTCTAATGGTCACCAGCTGCTTAGTCTTTGGGCAATTCTTAATCATATGCCCTGGGAATCCACATCTGAAGCAGACGTTCTGGCCAAGTCTGCATGGACCAGGGTGAGTCTTCTGGCACTTGGGACACATGGGTCTGGTGGTGCTAGCAGGAACTACACTAATGGGTTGGATCGGTGGGGGTTTCCACTCTTGAGGCCTCTGCTGATTCTTATTCTGTTTCTTAAACGGCCTCTGATCCTTCTATTGAAGGTCTGCCTCTTCCGTTGCCTTTCTTCCTCCACATCTTTCCAATCTCTTTCAATTCGCAGGGCTCTATCCACTGCTTCGCTATAATTATTAGGCACAGACAGCCTAACATTCATCTTGTACATAGGCTTTAACCCTTCCACAAAATGACTCAGCTTCTCCTATGGGTCATTACCAATAAGAGGCACAAAATAACAACCTCTTTAAAACGCCCGCACATACTCCTGTATAGTCATACTTTCTTGTTTCAAAGTTAGGATTCCCTATTCAACTCACCTCTTGTCTACTATGAAGTATTGTTCGAAGAATACTCGCATGATGTAATGCCCGAGATTATTATGTAGCGATTAAGTAAATTCGAAATTTCTGGACGCCAAATCTTGATGAAGTCTGGTTGAGATTCGGAGTTGAATTAATGAATTTCGGGAGGAATCTGTTTTCCAAGTGTTTAGAAGTGAAACGTTGCCAATTTGGTGAAATCTGGTACGTTGCGTAAGTTGTCGCGACCATATAATAAAACGTGGTCGTTTTGGAGAAAGCTGGTAGAATCTTACCAGTTGTTCTTAACACGTTGTCGTTTTACGAAGACCAGTAGTAGCGCTATTGTGAGAAATCTGGTATAGCGGAATACAGACGTCAACGCTTGTCAACAATATGATTAAGAGTGATCGCTGTTAATTGAGCGACGTCGTTTCACTACTCAGTCGATGCACGTAATTCAATTTCCAGACGTCAACTCCAGTCAACTCTCCTGTAGCTTGCAGCTGGTTTTGCAAGAAAGTTAGCGACTGGATTTAATGACGTCAGCTGTGCGAAGTCGTTTGAATTAGTTGGGACGCAGCGTTTTGATGCAACGTCTGTTTTCCAGCTTTTGGAATTTGAGAACCAGTTGTTGGCTTGTGAAGCAGCGACCAGTCGAGGGATTTGAAAATAGTCGATAGTTTGTTGTATCTGCTGTTTTAACCACTCATGGGAGCAACGCGACGTCGTTTTGACTTATGAAATAGGAACCATAATACGACACCATTTATTAGTTAGCGGGACCAGTCGATGAAGCATTTTAGTGTGACCAGCTGTTGAGTTCTTTCAGTAGAGATCTGGAATCATCCGTTGGTATGTTGCGACGTAGTTTGGGTTAGTTGGTACGGCGTCATTTGATATTAAAGAGATACAGCGACTGGTTGTTAGGATTGGTTATTATGACGTCTGGTTGTGGTTGTGAAATCTGGTTATGTTGCGACTGGATACAACTGAGTGTAGCTACTGCTTCCAGTCGTGAGAATTGTTAGTACCAGTCGCAAGAATTACTCTGTAACACTTAATTATCGAGAAGAACAACTGATACGATATAAGCATTGATTGAGGAATCTGGTTTTCGAAGCGGTGGGAGTTTATCCTATGTTGATAGATAAATACTCAGCATGACACGTGGAATTTGAATTGAACACATTGGAAATGCTGCAGACAACAGAGATATTCTCCTATAGATAAGATTGAATTCGAAATCCTTGTACCTTTTGCTACAGACTTCAGGATTTGACTCTGTGAGGTACTGAGAACAATTGCGAGAAAGCTGAAGCAATATTGGAAGAATTGAACAGAGATTAACGAAGGTATAATTTGACAGTAAGAGTCAGGGAATTAGAATACTCAAGGATGATACTTCTTGAGTTATCCCGATAAAATCACATACTCTTTGATTACTGTTCTTGATTTAGAACTTGAGTTTTATGTGTCGATCCATCATAGGTAGTGGATCTTATGTTTGCATGATATTGCATAACATGAAGAGAATATGAATTGATTCTAATGCCCAGCACTGAGATGACCTGATTTTCGAAGTTGAAGTTAACTTCGATAGATGGATATCCATGTCAATATCGGATACGAATCTTGATGGCGTTGATGTGAAATGGAATCAATTCTGGAACGAAGAATTGAGATAGATTCATTGCATTGCATTGTAGAACTGATACTGATTGATATGTGTTTAGATGTTCTATTGCATATACCTGTTGATTATACTGAGATTGTTTCTCACCGGAGTTTATCCGGTTGTTGTCTTGTTTTGTATGTGTGCATGATAACAGGTAGAAGAGAGCTGAATTGATTGGGCAAGGGTAGTGAGAGCTGGCTACCTAGATGAATGGCAATAAATAAGAAGAACTTCTAGAGATCTGCTGCTAGCATAGTCTTGAAATTGTTAGCGTTAGTATGAAATCTGGTTTTGTGACTACTGGTCGGATCTTGTATTGACAAACATAATATAATAACCGTTGTACTGGTTTGTTCCGTTTATAAATAAATAGTTTTTGGAACACAAAGATAGTTTTGTACTGTTACTAATGACCAGCTGTGGGGACCAAATTAAAAAAAAAATTGTACCAGATTTCACTATTTTAATTAAACGCTAATTAAATGCCCATAAGATGAGATTAAAAGAATAATTGTGAGCAGAGAGCCTCACACTTGAAGTCTCCCCAAGTCAGATTTGCTAAGTCCACCGGTAGCTTGGCTCCTTCCCACCAAATCATAGTGTCATCCCTCAACATGTAGATAGCGCACCTGGGCCTATCCAAATCTGGCATCTGGAGGTACTCAAAGATAACCTCCATCGACTTTATCCAGTTTTCAGCAACCAAGGGATCTGCAGTACCACATAAACGCTTTCAGCTTCTGTTTTCGAAACTTCTCTTGAGGATCATCGTGGCTTGGTCCTCTACTACTAGAAGATTGGCCATTACCTCTGCCATATTGTTCTACCAACAGCCTTAGAAGTTGGGTAATGCTAGCGTTGCTGTCTAGGTCGGGTTCTTCTAAGAAAGTGTTTCTTCTACTTCTTCCTCGACCAGACATCTTAATCTATAGCCCGTAATCCACCACAATAAAATCATAAGAACATGCTAAATTAAACGAAAAATGCTCTGAAACATAAAATAAAACTCACAGCTCTGGAGAAACGATCAACGAAATCTGTTCCAATCGGAAGTGCGTGCTCAGGATCATGCTCTGATACCAAGTTGTGATGCCCACGCCCACGCCCACGCCCATGGGTGTCAACGGATTTAAAATAAAAAGAAATAAAAGAGGAAAAGAAGGACTGAAACGAAATATTGTAAGCTGTATTTATTACACCATAAAAATTTTGAGACACAAACACACTTGGCGCCAAATAAAAAAAAAATAGCGGAAACAGATTTGAATCACAAGTTGATATAAAATGCAAAGTGCGATGTTACAATATCTGAAATTCTATACGAATTAAATCATTGTTGTAATTGATCTAATACAGATTTGCAAAAATATAAAAACAACAACAGCTGCACGGAAAACATCGGCCATTGATAAACACAATCACCACAGCTGGTTCAGCTCCCGTCGCTCGTCTGCCCCAGATCCGTCTCACCTGCACCATTGAAAAGGTAATGAGCCTAGGAGCTCAACAAGTAAAATCTGAGAATAACAAATTCACTTAATGCAGGAAACATCTCATATCTGAACATAAGTTAGTTTAAAGGAAGGCATTTAAACTTAAACATCTTTTTGCAAAAACTTATTCGGGACATAACCCAGATCTCGTCATTATTTTCATGTGATTTATGGCTTAGAATCTCTCCTTAGGTCCTTTGGCACTTGATCAAATTACTTCTGAATTCAGTCTTAATGGCATGAAGCCCTATATGAAGGGGCAACCGACACGCTCGACGGCTGCTCACCCTTCATTTATGAAAGGGCGACTGGCTTGATAGCTGCTCACGCTTCCTTTATGACCGTCTGTTATCTACTGATGGATCTGTTTTGACAGATCCTGATTAAGTTTTGAATTACACAAAACATGTTATTGTATTTCTAACAATTCCACTGGAGTGTGTAGATATCAGCAGGGAGAAACATAGCTGCTCACCCTTCATTTATGAAAGGGCGACTGGCTTGATAGCTGCTCACGCTTCCTTTATGACCGTCTGTTATCTACTGATGGATCTGTTTTGACAGATCCTGATTAAGTTTTGAATTACACAAAACATGTTATTGTATTTCTAACAATTCCACTGGAGTGTGTAAAGATGGTTTGATTAAGTTCAGCAGCTGGTTTAGTTCATCATTGTATACGGCAGCTGGATTAGCAATGGAGACGTCCAAAGTTAAGTCAGGTCAGGTGAATCAGGCGGAGGCCAAGTTGAACCAGCTGGAATAGGAATTGAGAAGTCTGCTGGAGAAATAGATCGAAGAAGAAAGAGCTGGTATCAGCAGTGATGACGTCAGCATACATTCTGGAGAAAGCAATGAGCAGCAAGGATGACGTCATCACAATCAGCAGATGAGAAGAGAGTCGCTAGTTACTGTTGAAGAAGCTGTTGTCAGTTACTATTCACGAAGCTGTCGGCAGTTGCCATTCATATTACTGTTAACGAATCTGTTAGCAGTCGCGATTC
>KV007897.1:85098-107956 GCA_001598015.1 Dorcoceras hygrometricum
GACGATTGATGATTGTTGTTGCACAGAAAAGAGAAAATCAAAAGGAGACAACAACGAAAGGGAAGAACACAGGATGATGAAGCAGTCGACAATCATTCTTGAGAGGAGCTTATTGTGTCGACTGTTGAATCTGTATTAGCTCGTTTAGGAGCATTTCCCTAGTGTGTGAGATGTATCTTTTGAGAGTTGTGCGTACACTGTAATTCTCACACACAGAGATTCATTCACATTCATTGTATAGTGAATGAATCTCAAAACCTTTCCAACACAGGTCCCGTCCAAGCACGATGACGTAAAACTCATGTGTATGTAGTTAGTCACACAGTTGCGGCTGGTGTGCATTTGTGAAGTCTAGGAGTTCTCACAGCTGCTGGTTGTGGGATCGGGTCTGTACACAAGTTGTAAAATCAAATCTTCTAGTGGATCAACACAGGTCCCGTCCAAGCACGATGACGTAAAACTCATGTGTATGTAGTTAGTCACACAGTTGCGGCTGGTGTGCATTTGTGAAGTCTAGGAGTTCTCACAGCTGCTGGTTGTGGGATCGGGTCTGTACACAAGTTGTAAAATCAAATCTTCTAGTGGATCCTTCCGAGGTGGAAGAAGGGGAGATGTAGGACATTGAGGTCCGAACTTCCAGAAACAAATATGCTGTGTATCGGTCCATTTCTTTAAAGCCTTCAGCACCTGCATATTTACTTTAGCATTCTCGCATAATTCAGCATTTGCATTTTATACTTAGCATCGCATACAGTTCAGCACACAAGCACTTGCACAAGTCGAACAAATTTATGTGAAACATAAATCTGTTTGAATCGTTTTAATATAGGATTCAGTTCTGATATTTTCCGCATGATTTTTAAATCATACCAGATCTGTCTCTGGTGCTCTGTGATTTTAAATGTTCAAGAACCTTGAGCTATTGCAGCTCCAAGCAGCGCGAAAATTTTTAATTGCTCGTTTTAAACCAGCGGCTGCTAGTTTCCTTTGAAAAACAGGGACCAACATCTACGCCATAAATCCTTTAAAAATAAACTTTTCTTCCTTTAAACTCATATCTGGTTGAAATCAGATTTGAACATCATCGGGGTCATCACATTTTCAAACTCGTTTCCCTTTAAAATCTCACTGAGCATCAGATTCGACTACTGGGGACTTAGCCCTTAAGTGAAATCAGATTTGGCTCACAAAATAGTGCTTGAGTACAAAACAGATCCGGGTCGTAAACACAGATTCGACTATATGAGGAGTATCGCTAACGCCGAAACAGATGTGGCGTAAAGGAACAGTATCGATAGTGGAATTAGAATCGACTATCGGGGATACATCGCTGGCAAGAAAACAAATTTGACTCTAGAAGCGCTATCTCTAGCGGGGAATTCAGCTGTGAACCTGGGAACACTATTGATAACTGATAAAATAGATTCCACTGAAGAAAAGATATACCGCCATCTTTAAAGAAACAGACTTGACTAGCGAAATGGCACTGATGGCGTGAAAATCAGATTTGACTGTCGAAACAGTGTATGAGTGAAACAGATTTGACATCTGCAAGGCAGACTTGATATGGGATTTTTCAGACTTGAAGATAGGATCTGGTTACTAGTATAGGAAAACCGACTTGGCTATGTAACTTAGTGCTGCAATATCTCGACGACACCCAAGATACCAGCCCCGCCTATCTAACCGGAATGAAATCCCGATTGGACCAGCATCGCCGATTACTTGGAGTCAAGTACTGGACGAAGAACTTATAATCTTTCATGGAACTAGAACCTGGATGCTCAATGTTTTGAAAACACATCAACCTCTGCGCTTAAAACATATTGGGATCCTTTTTAAAACAGAAACAACAATGAACCCAATCTTTCATTTTCATAAACGTGCTTGAACATTGCTATATTTTTACCATAAGTAGGCTAGCAAACAGAACTGAGGAAACAATATATGCTTTAAAATGGTGTAGCAAGGATCAGCTTTTACTTGTCTTAACACTGGAAACACGGAGACAGCTGGTTCCTGCAGAAATCCTCCTCAAGCACCACGACGAGTTCCAGAGGGTTTTAAGAAGATAAAAGATTTTCTCTTCAAGTGAAAATGAACTCAACTTCTCGTAAACAATCATATAAGAGAGCATGATTGTCATTAGGTGAAAACACTCGAGTAGGCATGGGATTCCTACCAACTATTTGTCATTTTTGAAAGTTTGTAAAAAGCTCCCAATTACTGTTTTAAATTTGGAAATTTTCCAAAGGATTTGAAGAGAATAGTTTGCTAGATTTGAAGCATTTTATTTTCGAATTCTGAAATCTGCTCTAGCTTGTGCTTGAGGCGAAGTCTGTCCGAAAACCTTCTGAGTCGTATTTCAAATCTGAAATCAGCTTTTAAAACAATTAAAATAAATTAAAGCTAAAATCTGAAATCTAGAAATATCATCATGACCCTTAAAATAAAAAGAGGTTCATAAATGTGGTCCTATGGATTTTGGGGCGTTACATCACCGCTTTAAAAATGAAATCTTTTGAAGGAGTTGTGGTGATTGTAAAGTGATGATACGTGTATTTAAAGGAAAATAAAAGTATGAGCCCACCATTTAAAATATCTTTGCAAGCACCGCTTCGTATACAAGCAGGCATAAACCGAACCAGATTTAAAATAGGCTGAACCGTGCTTGTTAGTATTCGATCGGCCAACTCCTGCGAACCGGGTTCCTGCTCTAATCTGAAAATTCAGCTTGGACGAAAACTGAATCGCTAAACTGAAGCTGAAGAAGGTACTGAAATTAGTAAATTAAACCCTTCAAACATTTAGATCTATCATTGTGGATTTATGAATTTTCAGGGTGTTACACGAATGATGCTTTCAAAATCAGCATATATGAAGAACAATCATATATTTTTTGGTAATATATTTTGAAATGAATATACATATCAAAAGATCACTTACCGATTCTGATTAAATTTTGAACGAAGCACTGTGAAGAACTTGAAACTTGGGCAACATTTGGTGCTATAAGTAAATCATGAAATATGACACAACCATAAATTCTTACAAAATTTGCATGATTTACCCCTACTAATATCTTTTTAAATACATACTCATGTTTTGGCTAAAAAGAACGTAAAAACCAAAACGAATTTGAGATTTCCAAAAATAATAAAACATAGAATTTTCGAACAATATTCCGTGGATTCTTGTGTAAATACCCCATGTTCATCATATACACCATGATATTATGTGATTGTATCATTACATGGATTCATTGTTATAACACTGAGTTGTAACGCGAATTAGAAAATAATATGTGAACTAGTATAATTGGTGATATGAAATGGATATTAGGAGTATCGTTGATTGATAATAGATGAAGGTCGAGGAATATGATAGGAAATAAAGGGCCAAGGTGTATGAAATGGTAGGAGGTAGGAAACAAGAAAGGAAAAAAAATTTCAGGGTTGTAGCTCGAGCAAACCCACACCTACGAATCGGCATGGGGACACCAGCGGTGGCGCACCCATGCCAGTGGAGCACGCGAGAGAGCAGAACTATCTGCAATGAAAACAAAAAATGTGATTGGATCACTTCTTGACCGGCATAAACTCATCTTTTTTAATTCAAAACCTGCCAAGGTTGAAGACATGTTCTAAGATTCCAAGTTTCTTCCGTTTCGCTCCACAAATTCTCATTTCCACAAAGAATAGTGTTTGCAGAGGAGGTACAAATACTATCTGGATTGGGTTACTGCCAATTTATATGTTCAAAATTTGAAGTTATAGTCTGAAATAAACTTTTAGAATATTGTGTTGACTTTGATTTTGCTTTTGATAACTGGATTTTGTTAAACAATGAAGAGATACATGAATTTTACTTAAATTGGTCTTCAGATTAATTTCTGTAGAGATTTGTATTAATGTATATTGTATGTTCGTGTTCGGCGAATTTGAGTTGGAAATCTCGGCCAAGTTTTCAAATAAAAATTATAGATATTTGTCGTGCCTGAAATTACAAATAGGAATTGATTTATTTCTTTTAGTCTGAAATTACAAATAGGAATTGATTTATTTCATTTAGTACTGAAAGAGTTATGATAAAAATGATAGATTGTATCAAAGCCGTGTTTTGTGATTGAAATTTGACTTTAATTAATTTTTTCGGGTTTTTGGGAATTATAATGTTGGAATTTGGAAATAAATTCAGAGGAAAGGTTTTAGATTGTTTGTTATCAGTGTAGAAAATAGAATGGCTTGATTTGACATTGATGCGAAAGAGTTATACCTGTTTTCCTACAACTGCTACAATATGTGGTAAATTAATGCAGCGGTAGTATCGTAAATGGAAATTCTAGTGTCAATCCATTTAAATGTTGGCATTAGTGTTAACAAGGGACTTTTAGGTCTTTGAAATAGCTTCGGAATGATACTAGTTTGATGTCTTTAAACAAGTTAGTTATGAATATTCTTCTAAAATGTGCCATTTCGATTGTCGGTCTTGCAAGATGGTTGACGAGGTAAGTTTAACAAAAAATCTAATAATTTTATCTTGTAAGTTGAGAGCTTGAAAGATTTTAGAGGTCTATATCATATTTTTAGAACTTTAGGCTAAATCGTTGAGTTGTGGGAAATTTATTGGATTTAATGTGAAACAATTACATTTTTTGTGCAATAGAATGAAGAAAAAAGTTGCTTTAAGAAAACCGTGAGCTTACATTTCATGGGACTATCATGCATGCAAAATTTAGGTCTCTTTCTTTCTATTTTTCTCCTTCAGGCATCTTTGGGTATTAGCGAGAAATGAACCAATTAGGCAATGTGAGTTTGTAAGATTTGGGGTAAGAGGAGATTCTCTTATCCGGTTTCATGAGTTCGATTCTCGTGTAGAACATGTTCATCACTGATTGAGGCTATGCTCTGAGGATCGGCCTGTTATGTAAATATCTCCTTCATGTCCCTATTTATCACTTATATCTCTCGATTTAAAAGGTATATGGATCAACGAACCTATTATCTATAGGGATTAACCCTTTAATAAATTAACTTAAAAAATTGAAATTGAACGGATTTACATACCACAAAATAAAACTGGCCCCAAGCCATGGAAAAGTTATCGCCTTTCACACTTGGATTGTTTTAACGTGTTGGCCAGCATTTCAATTTCGTGGAAATATATATATAAATAAAGATGGGAGAGACGGAGTGGAGGGGACACTTGTGAATTAAATTATGGGTGTGTGGTAAAAAAGATGAATCCACCTGCCAATATTAAATTTCATAATAGCCACATATTCTACTTTTAAAACAGTTGTTATAATTGGTAAGCAACAAAGGATCGATGGATCGGGTTGGGTCCAGGCGATCCAGTACCAAAAAAAAAAAAGTTAAATAATAATAATAACAACAGTGGTAGTGTTTCCGGACTTTGCCGTCGTGGATTCTACGTATTGCACTAATTTTCCAGAAAATGCATTATTTTTATTTTTAGAAAAATTGCGGAAGAAGAGACCACAAAACATAAATTCTTATCGGGTAGTTTTCTGCAACTTTGTTTTTATCACTTCTCAGCTTCCTCCCGTGTTACCCTAGCCATCTTTCCAATCTTCAACGGAAATCTGAATCAACGATGAAAGTTTGATACTTGTGAAAGGTAATTTTCTGTGTTGTTTTTATGAATCTTACTTCAGTTTTCGATTTTTACAGAAAATCTGCGCCAACAATTAATTCTTTTTTCGATTCTTATTTTCTCAGTTCTCTCCCTTGTTGTGAATTAATTCTCTGTTTTCGTTGCTCTATGTTATTTTTTTTTCCAATTTTTAAACGGAAAATCTACACAACGCAAACATCGTGTTTTGAATAAATAAAGAGCCCCCTGTTCTCTTACGATTTCAAGATCAGAAATTAGAAATCGAGGAAGATTCCACCGAGAATCTTGGATTCCCATGTCGGTGGGACGTTTTTTTCCGGATGGCATTTTCTTGAGTATTAATTTGAACACGTAATATTGTGTTATTCTACTTCGTCTATTTTATGATTAATTTCTAATTTTTCTAAAACACATTTGGTAGTTGATTTACATTTTAGATTCATTTTTCGAGAGTGATCTGAAAGATGTTTATGAGCACAATTAACAAGTGTGGAATGCTTACCAGTGTGTTACATTATTCAAAGCTAAGAATGTTAATATTTGAAGTTTACTTTTCGACTCAATTTTCGTGGTTTTGCAATTTTTATGATATATTATATTGATCGGCATTCGGCTCATAGTTATTTTTATAATTCTTATTTTGATAAATAAGTTATCGAATATAAATTTATGCTTCTTGGTTGAATTGCTATACCTTTACTTTGTTATGGACCTTGCAGGGTAGTAGTTATTTTAGATGGTTTTACAATTCCTTTTCTAGTGGTTTTTCTAGCTTCTGTGCTTTAGCACATTGCTTTTATTTAAGACTTTGAAATTTTATCATTGACTTGGAATGGTGATATCGTTGAACTGTTATGCATGGATTTAGTGTAGTATTGTGAATTATTTAGTAATGGATTTTATGGTCATTTTATTTTTATCTGGTATTTGGGAGTTGAATATAAGATATTGGAATGTTCAACTATTTAGTGAGTTTATGTTTTTTTTTTGTTGTCAGGTTTGTCGATTGGTTAATTATGAATTAATTTACCCTTTTTTGTCTTTGTTTAGAATAAGTTTATATAGAACATTTCGTAGTATACCCGAGCTCTAGCTTGGATCAAGCTCACACTCAAGTTAAAAAACGAGTTTGAAAATGTGATCGAAAACTGGCTGAGGTCGTTGTACTTGATAAACAAGCAATTAATTAGCCGAACTCGAGTTATCGTGAGTTCCATAATATCAAAACGAGCCGAGCTCAATCTTCATGATGAAAGCTCGAACTGAGCTCGGGCTCTTTTATAATCTTAAATGTGCCGAGCTCGAGCCTGATATTGAGCTCGGCCTGATACCGTTCGACTCGGCTCGTTACATACTCTAAGAAAATGATTGGAAATGTAATTTCTCCAAGAAATTTTCCGTCTTACCCTTCGTTAGTGAGTGCCTTGGTAGAACAATAATATTATTGGAAGTAGCTAAGAGGGTGACTAGTAAAAGATTTAAAAAAATATTAATTGTATATTTGGGTCTGATGACAAGAGGAGTTAAATGAAGTATCAACTATTTCATTTTCCCCATTTATTGTTATTTGCCTTAAATTCTTCTCATACCAGTCGGCCGGGCATATTTTGTTTCAAATGTTTTGACTAAGCTTGATCTGCTACTGAAATTTCACTGGCTTTATTTATAGTCTCAATTCTTTTCAGTAGGCCAATACAAATTTCATTTCTATGTAACTAAAAAAAACTGATATATGTATTAGAGGTTTATCAATGGGAAACAGACATGCAAAGCAAGAGAAGGAAGAGCTGCTTTTGAAGATTGTGCCACCCATTGATCGTGCATATGTGCACTGGCTTAGAAGGGATCTTGAGAGAATCCATGGCTTCGTTCCACGAAATCATCGTGCCATAAAGCCCCCTGACCACAACATTGAATACATGCGGTTGAATGGGTGGCTAGACCTGGACCTAGACGACCCTGACCTCGCACATCTGTTCAAGTAAATATATTCCCAATTTGTTGTTACTTTGATAATGTGGCAGTACGTCTTGTATCGAATGTGTTTGATACAGTGAAATATGATTGAAACTTTATCCGAGGCATTTCCAGAATTAATTTCGCTGCCATCATTCAGAGAAAAAAAAAATCAAATGAGCTTTGAATTAAAGGTGGTATGTTAGCCGTAACGTAATAGCAGTATCACACTATGAATATATCATAAAGCTTTACTCATTATTGCTGAAGGTGCATTTGGATTGAACCATTTTAAATCATGGATTTTAAATAAATATCATTGTTTTGATAAATTAAACTAAAGAAATTCAAGCCCATCTCATGCTTATTTACATGATAAATATAGTGGTTATCATTTATTTCGAATCATTAGGCCATCTCCAAACCATAACTCTATTTTGGTGTAATTTTTGCACTAAAATAGTGCACTTTCTGCACTAAATACATATGCATCTTCAACCCACTTACTTCAAATCTTATACCAAAAGGTATATTCTCATAATATTTCATTAATTCCTATATATTAATGTTTCTTAATAGTGTAATCAGTGTTTGCAAAACCGGACCGGACCGGCCGGTCCGACCGGTTGAACCGCGAACCGGTCACTAAACCGGTCCGGTCAGCAGTTTAGACCCGGAAAAGCGGTTAAACCGCTCAAAACTGGGTTAAACCGGGTTAAACCGGAATAACCGGAAAACCGGCCGGTTCCTACTAACCGGCCGGTTTTAAGATTTCATTTTTTTTTAGCAAAAATCAAACATTTGACAATCCCTAATCTGCTCTCCATCAGTCCATCGTTTCCGAGCTTCTCTCCATCGTTAGCGCTTCCTAATCTTCTCTTCGTTAGCTGGTTTACCTCTTCACAGTTCAGATTTCAAGCCTTCAAGGTAACATTCTATACGATTATGAACAATGAATGTGGAAGAAGAATAGGTGTAAGATGTATATGATGGCTTACGTAAAAGTAAAACGTGGCATTTGAAGAAAAGGGTTATCTGGGTTTTTACTTTTAGTGTTTCCCGAATAAAAAGAAAGCTACATTGTCAATCTCAAAGATTAAAGAACGCAGGGGATTGTTTTGTCGTTTGGCTCGACGAACAAGAAAGTGGTTTGAAGACAGTTTCTTCTTTATCCCCAGATGGGAAATGGGTCCAAGATATAATATTTATTTACAACAATAAGTAATGGTAGAGGGGTTTTATCAGTGAGTTGGAGTGGTGTAGACTAGAATCCATTATCCTTTAGTCTGTAGTGAATATGGTAAAGGGATGATGGTGTAAATTTTTCGATTTATGTGTATATTGCTTACATTTATAAGAAGTGGATGGTAGGCGTTATCAATATATTTGGTAGTTTGTTAGTTATAAAAACTGTTGTTTTCTCTGCTAATAATGATCTGTACTAGACTACTAGTCTTTGATCTTGCATGGAACATAATTTAGAAAGGCCAATAGAATCAATTCATCATCTGTCTATGATAGAGCACGGAAGTGTTCTACAAAGGCTTCAACACATTTGACGGGGTTGGTTTCTGGTTCTGCTAAAACAACAGCATGTTGCATGTACCTCCAGTTACGAAATTTGGGAGTGAAATTCCATTCTTTGTGATACTTCTTAAGTTTGAGGAGTTTCTGTTAATGTACTTATGTGCCTTAAACACTATGAATAAATAAATTGTTGCCCAGTGGATTTATAATGTCAAGTCTTCAAGATATTGACAAGATATCTCATTAATTGTGTCTTTGTTCTTTCAATTTTTTTTAGATGGATTCATCAAGCGGTTTTCAGCAATCTTCTTCCACAGTTAATTCTGTTTCCTCGTCAAGAAACAAAACTGATCCAGCATGGGCTCATTTTAAAGAGGATGTAAGTGCTGATGGGAAAAAAAGTTGGACTTGTTTGCATTGCAATAATGTGTGGAGGGGTGGAGGGATCAATAGGATGAAAAAACACTTGGCTGGTAGAAAAGGAGATATTGCAGCATGCAAAAAAGTTCCATATGATGTCAGATTTCAAATGGAACAATCTTTGAAGGTGGTTGAAGAAAAAAACATATCTCCAATATCATTTGAAGAAGATGATGTCAATGACACTGATATGACAACTTTTGAAGAAGAAATGCATCCATCACATGCTCAAACGAAGGGGAAAGGTAAATCTTTTTTCGGCACAACTTCTCAAAAGGGAAAGAGAATGAAAGCTGATAATATGTCTGACTATTTTGCACCAAGAACTACTGCTGGTGCACAACGTTCTATCAAAAGTGTTCTCGTAAGTAAAGAAGCTTTACTTAATGTTGATATGAGCATTGCTAGATTTTTCTATGATACTTGCACTCCTATCAATGCTGTGAATTCTGTTTATTTTCAAAGAATGGTGGATGCTATTGCTGCTGTTGGTCCTGGTTATAAAGCACCTAAATATAATCAGTTACGAACAAATTTATTAGGAAACATGAAAAAGGAAGTTCAGTTGGTAGTTAGTAGTTACCGAAGTGTTTGGGAAGAAAGAGGTTGCACAATCATGGCTGATGGTTGGCAAGATCGATCAAATAGACAACTAATAAACTTTCTAGTGTATTGCAAGAGAGGAACAACATTTGTTAGATCCATTGATGCTTCTGATATTGTGAAAGATGCAACCACAATTTGCAAACTATTTGTTGAGTTAGTTGAATGGGTTGGATCGAAAAATGTCATTCATTTGGTAACTGATAATGGTGCCAACTACAAAGCTGCTGGTGTTTTGCTTCAAGATAAGTATCCCTCCATCAAATGGTCTCCTTGTGCTGCACATTGTTTGAATTTGATTCTTGGTGATATTGGTAAAATGGATCTTGTATGTAATCTTGCAAAAAGAGCTGCTTCAATTACAAAGTTTGTTTACAACCATGCATTTCTATTGGCCTGGTTGAGAAAGAGGGAAGGATGGACTGAGATTGTACGTCCAGGTCCAACACGTTTTGCTACCACATTCATTGCATTGAAGAGTATCCTAGAACATCAACATGATTTGCAAGCTTTTTTTACTAGTAAGACATTTAAGGATTCTCGATACTCTAAAGACAAAAAAGCAAGTGGTGTTGTAGCGGTCGTTCTTGATTCGAGATTTTGGAGTGATTGTAGAGTTGTGGTTGGTGTTTGTGGTCCACTAATCCGAATGCTACGTATAATGGATACAGATCGAAGGCCTTCGATTGGTTATGTCTATGACGGAATGTACAGGGCAAGAAGAGCAATAAAGAATATCTTCAAGAATAAAAAGAAATTGTATAAGCCTTTTACAAGTATTATTAAGGCTAGATGGGACAAACAACTTCGGCGTGATATTCATGCAACGGCATATCTCCTAAACCCTGCTTTTTTATATGATAAGTTCAATATGTGCACTAAAAAGGAGATAATGGATAGCTTTGTAGAGATGGTCACAACCTTAATTAGTGATAGAGCTATTCAAAGAAAGTGCATTGATGAAGTAGCCATTTATCAAGATAGATTAGGAAGCTTTGCTCGACAACTTGCTCTTGATTCATCAAAGAGTATGCAACCAGGTATGTATTATTTACTTTAAATGTTATTATGTGATACTTCTTAGGTTTTTAACTTATTTGTTTTTTTAGATGAATGGTGGAGAGTTTTTGGATGTAGTGCTCCAAATATACAAAGTTTAGCTATTAAAATTTTAAGTCAAACTTCTTCGTCTTCCGGATGTGAAAGAAATTGGAGCGTGTTTGAAAGAATCCATACAAAGAAAAGGAATAGATTGGAGCATCAAAGATTAAATGATCTTGTTTTTGTCCACTACAACTTACGTTTGAAAGAAAGGTGATAATTTTGTGTTTGCTAATTTACCGTTCATATTCCTTGAATTTGAATTTATTGAAGTTTAGTTTTTTTGTCTAATGTCTTAGACTTGATAAACAAGAAAATTGTCAAGATCCAATTGATTATGAGAGCATTGATGAAACTGAATTTTGGGTTATGGAAGAAGAGGAAAATTCTTCACCTATTCTAGACATAGATGAGTTGGATGACATGCTTTACGGTGAGGAGGCTCTTCCAAAAAATCATCACGAAAAAGAAGGTTAGCTTTCTTTCATTTATGTTTGCCAAAAGTTGAAAATAAAAATTATTGATTTGTTATTATCTTAATGTGAACTTAATTTATTACTTCTTACTTCACATTTCTAAACATTCATTATCTTGTTTTTTGGTAGATATAAATAACGTCCTTGGTGAGATGCAAGAACCACCTTCCTTGGATTTGGAAGAACTTTTTGATGGTGTGGATGAAGATAATAATGATGTTGAAAGAACACTTCAAGAATTGGATAGGACATGGGCGGAAAGGAATGCAACTTGAAAATCAGAGATATTTAGTGGCATATACTGTTTTGGAATTTAAAATTTGCATTTTAGAGTTTTTTCTATGATTAAACTTGATGTTCTCTCGCGTGATTAAACTTTGTAATCACTATTGGGTTGTTATTAGTATGATATTTAATTTTATAATTTGAAATGTGATGTTGGTTTGGATATTTATTGTTTTTTTCGTTTGAAAAATTAAATAAATCACAAAATAATAAATTTTAAATATATTCACGGTTTTATTTACCATATAAAATTATTAATCTTATTATTTTAACAAATCCGGTTCGACCGTCCGGTTGAACCGATCGGACCGGTTGAACCGTTTTCTAAGGACTTTCCGGTTCGATTACCGGTTCGGTTTTAAAAACATTGTCATTAATTCTTATATATTAATGTTTCTTAATAGTGTAACAATGTAATTATTATTAATATTTTAATTATTATTTTAATAATAAATTACAATAATTTGATATAAATTAAGAAACGTAATTAAATATTAAAATAAATCAATAACTTCAATATATAAAATTTAATTGAACAATGTGATTTTGGAGAAATTTGATCTAATTGATTTATTATTCTGTTAATTAATTAAATATGTTTAATCAATAAAAACATTAAATTCATTTAAATATTAATTTATGTATATTCAATAAAAAAATTTTAATTGAATTATTTATTAATTTTGATTTTGTATAATTATTTCATATAAATCTATTTTTTTTCAATAATTATTTAGTATAGTAAAAAAAGAGAAAAAAAAAGAATAGAGATTTGACGTAGTTGCAAAAAAACTGCACCAAATTTGGTGCAAAATATTTGGTGTTGCACCAAATTTGGTGCAAAATATTTGGTGCTGCACCAAATTTGGTGAAATGGTGCAGAGGGTTGGACTTCATTTTTCAGCATCAAAATAGTGTAAAACATCATTTTGGTGCTGAGTTGGAGATGATCTTAGATTTACCGGAGTCATCTGAAGTTGTTGGTAACTACTATGATTGTAATAGTAACAACTGGGAGAAAAATTTGAGCTTTCTTTATTTAAATTTTTATCAATAAAATATTTGAATTGCTTATTCTGTGGATGGTTCTAGTTTCGTGGGAAGTTGGAACCTAGGTTTCCAAATGGAATGACCCGGGTAGTGTTTGCACAATAGCGTTGTTTGAAAGTGTTTGTAAGTTTCTGAAAATAATCAAGTGCTTCAAAATTATTAAAAGAAGTTGAGTACTTCCTATACACTATTATTCTAATAAATAATTGTGTTTTCTTGATTATTTCGAGTTCGACTTGGTTAAATTTTACATATCTGAACTGGATTTTATTTCTTTAATTTTTAGAACTATTAAAGTTTATTATTATTGTTTTTTTAAAAAAACTAATATTTATTATTTGTCTATTACTCTAATAATAGTTGTGGTCTCTTGAGTATTTCGAATTCGACTAGGCTACAATTTTGATCATATTTGAACTGAACTTTATTTCTTTTAAAATTTAAACTGTTGAGATTATTATTTTTAATTATAATATTATAAATATTTAATTTTGAAAGTATAAGATAAATATGGATAAATACTGAATGCAAGGGACGTGAATAAATGATAGAGTCGAGACAGAACCTTTCGGTAGCATTGGAGGTTTCTTTTCGGTAATCTCGTTTAATTTTAAAAAACTGGTGAAGGGGAATAAACTCATTTTAAAAATTATGCTTTTACACCGTTTTTGCGAATCAATCGAGTTATCAGCTGACAGTTGAACTCGGTATAAACTGATCTTTGAAGCAATAAAATATTTTATATGGAACGAGCTCAATTGAATAGTGAACAATTATGTAAGTGCGTGTGAATAAATCAGTTGGATTAAAAGTTTGTTCCTGGACGTTATTCAACATTCTACATCTCTCCTTCATTCGGTCTGTAAGTATTCCACTAAAAGACGAATAAGATTTACAAGATATCCTAAATCAGTCAGTTAATAAGTATCCGAGTCGTACTTCTAGTATCTTCTTCTGATAACACAACAAACTATGTCATCTACAATTCACTTTTAAGGCTATAGAAAGGCATACAATAGAATTCAAAGTTAACAATTTCAGCTCTAAGCTAAAATGAATACAGAGAAAGTATAATCTCGAAATTGAATAGACGAAGGCTTGATTCGAAAGCTGATTGATCTTAGAAAAGTTTTGAGCTTGAGAGAGTTCGAGAGCCTGAGAGATCGAGATTTTTTTCATTTCGAGTGATTCCGCTATTTATAGTCTGGATTCAAACGATAATGAACATTACCAGTAGCCTCAGCCAATAAATTCTCGTACATTTGCCTCCACGCAATTAATGGAATTTAATTCATGTGTTCTCCATAATGTCTTCATTAAATGCACCTTAACTTTGCTTAAACATAAATCAGGTTTTCAGTCGACGGAGGCGTCTAGGTTCAGGCCTTCTCAATCTCAGTTCTCTAGACCCCAGCAAGCTCAGGTAAATGCCTTAACTAGGGAGCAAACTGATTATATTCCCGGAGGAGTTATTGCAGGTACTTGCCTTATCTTTGATTATCCTGCACGAGTTTTGTTTGACACGGAAGCATCACACTCATTTATATCTGATCCGTTTGTATATGAGTATGGGCTGATTCCTATTCCTTTGTGTGATGTTGTATATGTTGCTACTCCTGACGGTGTAAGTATGATGTTGTAACGCCCCAAAATTCATAGGACCACAATTCTTAGTCCTTTTAATTCAAGGACCCCTCTCTAATTTAGAATATCAGCTTAACCGTTTAATTGCTAGCTGATTTCTTATTTTCAGATGTTGAACACGGTGCAGAGGTCTGGTCAGCTGTTACCCGAGCACCAGCTGAGAAATTTTCAGAAGTCGAAAATAAAATGATTTTTCGGATGGGAGAATGGTTCTTTTTAAATGAGAGTATTGCTTTGACAAATTCAAATAGTGATAGGGAACTTTTAACAAATTTGAGAAGTAGGTGTGGAACACCATGCCTACTCGAGTGTTTTTACCCTGTTACAAGTCAGACTCCCATGCCTATGGTACGTGTGGACTATAAGTTCATCATTTTGCAAGAAAACCTTCATTTTCATCAAAGAAACCATAGGAAACTCGCTGTGGTGCTTGAGGAGACTTGCTGCTAAGACCTGCTGTGTTTCGTGTTTCTCCTGTGTTAAGGCAAGTAAATCTGATTCTTGCTACGCCATGAAAGCATATGTATTGTTCTCTTTCAGCTTTGTGATTGCTTGCCTGAGTTATGTTCAATTTCAGCCATTGTTCATGTTTCTGCTGATTTGGAATATATGTTTAATGTTCGGGTTGACAGATGGTTTCTGTTTGAAACTCAAAATGTATTTTATGAAGTTGTTGATGTTGATTTTTAAACCACTGAGCATTCCAGTTTCAGTTCATCGTAAAAGTTCGAAGTTCTTCTTCTTTTGGTGAATGGTAACATCGGAATTTGACGCTATGTAATCGGAGTTGCTAATTGAATCAGAAGTTAAGTCTGGTTTGATAGGCAACAGCTGATAGCGCAGCCGTCGTTTTGATGTTGCAACACCGAGTTACAGTCAGATGTTAAATTTCTTCCAACGTCTGAATTTCATCTTTAAACCAGTTGTTCCATTTAGTACTGTCAAACGGGCCGGCCCGCCCCGTCTCGATCCGCCCCGTCGTGGGCTGCCTTCAAACGGGGCGGGGCGGGCTGGCCCGCCAATCTGGCGGGCCCCTAAAGCTCTGGCCCGCCCCGCCCCGTCTCGGGTTGGCGGACTTGCGGGCCGGCCCGCCAGAATTATATATAAATTACATATTATACAAACTTCTGCTACAAGGAGTTTCAATTATCTAATTTTCCAATGATAAACTGCAAAAGGGGCCAGTAATATAGTAGTCGTAGCTTTTCGTAATTAAAGGAAATGCTATATCAACAGCTATATAGTAGTTGAAACTTGAAATGTAGTAAAGAATCAATCCTGCACACCTTTTATAAAGGTACCTTCACCTGACATGACTATTGGTATAAGTTATTTCATCCCTGCACGTCACAATCTGCAATAGATCTATTAAACAATAAAATAGTAAATGTTATATTTTTTTACTGATCCGCGGGCCGACCCGCCCTAAGCCGTGACCCAAACGGGTCAGCCCAGTTCGACCCGCCAGCAAACGGGCTATTAGTTTACTAACCCAACCCGCCTATTTTTCATGACGGTGCGGGCTGGCCCGACGGGCTTGGCCCATTTTGACAGCTCTAGTTCCATTTCAGCTGATACCTTTGTGTTGAATAAATTCTAAGTGTTATGATCAGTCGCAAGTTGTTTTATTCAGTCCTTCATTATTGATCATCTTACAGCTGAGTTGACTACGGTCAACTACCAACAGCTGATATTTCCTTAGCGTCAGCTGTTCACTGTTCATATGATATTTCCTTAGCGTCGGCTGTTCACTGTTCATATGATATTTCCTTAGCGTTAGCTGTTTGTTCAACCAATATTCCGTTGACAGCTGATTTACCCCAGCAGCTGAGCTCCCTGTAGGTATCTGCTGTTTCACCTATTACTCCGTTAACAGCTGAGTTGAACAAACTCAATTCGTTGACATCTGTTTACGCCAACAGGACTTTCACTTAGTAAACATCTGAAATTCCCGATAGCAACATATGAAATACTTGATCCAGTTGCGTTGACATCTGAGTTGACCGCAACATCTAACATTTCCGTTAGCGACATCTGAAATTTGATAGCGATAGCACCCCCGAGTCACATATGTTTGCAACGTCTGAAATTTATCTAGTAACCATACGCTGTTTCTTTCAACATCTGTTTTCCCAAGTCACAGCTGGATGCTCAGTGCAAATGTTATTTTATAGAAGATGAATTTTAAAATGAAGTGAACCCCGATGTCAAAAAGATCTGATTTTCACCCAGATGTTGTTTAAAGGAAGAAAATGTTCAGATTTTAAGATTTATGGCAAAGATAACGGACAGTCCATATTGGAAGGGTGAGCAGAAGTCGTGCGTGTCGGTTGCCCCTTCATATTGGGCGAACTTCGCCATATGAAAACTGATATCAGTAGTCATTTGATCAAGTGCAACGGGACCTAAGTGGAACTTCTGAGCCATAAGTCTAAAGAGTTAAATGTTGGGATCTGAGTACTCCCATATCAGATGTTACGAACAGCTATGTTTAAAATGTCTTCCTTTAAACTATGTTATTGTATGTATTGCGCCTGCCCATATTGTGCTCTTGTTATTCTCAGTTTTGCTTGCTGAGCCCCTAGGCTCACTAGCTTTCTTGGTGCAGGTGAGTCAGTTCCGGGGCAGATGGGAGAAGTTGTTTAGATGCCGCCGAGACGAGGAAGAGATAGGAGAACTAGACGTTCTGATGAGGAGTCTAGAGCAGGTAGTGATGATGACGCCCAGGTTGAGGACGTCACTAGGCAGATAGGAGGTATGGAGTTAGTCTTAGCCCGATTTCAGCGGACGAACCCACCGACGTTGACTGGTACTGAGGGTGGCTCTAGGGCTGAGGCGTGGCTTGTTCAGATGGAGGGGCTGTTTGATACCTTGGAGTATGCTCC
Organism: Dorcoceras hygrometricum; assembly: GCA_001598015.1. NCBI lineage: Eukaryota > Viridiplantae > Streptophyta > Magnoliopsida > Lamiales > Gesneriaceae > Dorcoceras > Dorcoceras hygrometricum. The sequence continues at coordinate 102,683 of KV007897.1, forward strand.
AGAAAAGAGATTGAAGTTGGCAGTGCTGCAGCTGCGAGATTATGCTCAGCGCTGGTGGAGGAGTACTTCTAGGATGCTCCGAGATAGTGGGACGGTGCTCTCTTGGGATGTTTTCTGCGAGGCCTTTCGACGCGAATACACCCCAGAGTCCTACTTCGCTAGTCGGGAACGTGAGTTTGATAACCTGAAGCAAGGTGATATGCGTGTGGCCGAGTATGCGAGGCGGTTTTATGCGCTTCTAGTGTACATGCCAGCTGTGGCGAACCAAGAGCGAACGAAGAGGAACAAGTTCTTGAAAGGGTTGAGACCTGATCGTTTATCGGATGGTGCTGTCTGGGTCCCCGGCGACCTTCATGGAAGCTGTGAACAATGAGGTTGATATTGAGGAGAGTTTGATGGATCCCGAGGCTCCAGTGCATCAGACAACCGCGCGTGCTTCTCAGCCAGCTCAGGCGGTGTCGCAGTCGTATCAATCTCCTCAGGGGTCACAGCAGTCGAGTCGCCAGCAGTTCCGACCTCGACGGAAGCAATTCAAGAAGAAGGGTCATTCGAGTTCCTCTGGTTCCGTGAGCTCTGGTTCTGGCAGTGGTTCAGGTAGTGGTTCTGGCGGCGGATTTTGTTGTCAGTGTGGAGGGAGACACGAGACTTCGCAGTTTCGTGGAGTTAGAGGACTCTGCCATCTTTGTGGTCAGCCGGGACATTTTGCTAGAGCGTGTCCTTCGATTGGAGGGCGATCTACTGGTCAGTCGCAGCAGGGTTCCGCTAGTGGTTCTTCTCAGCGACAGCAGCCTTTTGCACAGTCCCAGCGATCTGTTTTTCAGCCTCGTGAGCCGTCACGTTTTGGAGGACCTTCCCGACCCCCGTTTCAGATTCCCCAGCAGGTGCATGCGAATTCCTTGACGATGGATCAGGCCGAGGAGACGTCGGGCATGGTGATTAGAGGTACATGCTCTATTTATGATTATCCTGCGAGAGTTTTGTTTGAAACTGGTGCATCACACTCTTTTATATCTGAGGGAATGGACGTATTATCTAGCTATAAGGCTACCGTTGATTGCTTCCATGGTGTGGTGAGATTTCACCCTGATAAGGGTGAGAGGTGGGATTTCTACGGCACGGATTCGAGGTCGAAGATTCCCCTAGTGTCCGCTATGGAGATGTTTAACCTGCTATCGCTAGGTAATGCAGGATTCATGATCTACGCACTTGATAGTTCCCAGGAGCAGCGATTAGAGTTGCGCGACATCCCCGTCGTTCGAGAGTTTCCCGACGTGTTTCCAGATGAGATTCATGGATTCCCTCCTCGACGTGAGATCGACTTCAGTATTGAGTTGGTGCCCGGTACCGCCCCGATTTCTAGATCTCCTTACCGGTCGGCGCCCGCAGAGTTGAAAGAGCTGAAGGAGCAGTTGAGTGATCTCTTGGAGAAAGGCTTCATCAGACCGAGCATGTCGCCTTGGGGATCTCCGATTTTATTTGTGAAAAAGAAAGATGGCACTATGAGTGTGTGGACTTCAGACAGTTGAATAAAGCAACGGTGAAAAACAAGTACCTTTGCCGAGGATTGATGACTTGTTCGATCAGTTGCAGGGATCGGTTGTTTACTCGAATATTGACTTGCGCTCTGGTTATCACCAGTTGCGAATTAGAGACGCTGATGTGGCAAAGGCAGCCTTCCAGACTCGATATGGGCATTTTGAGTTTCTTGTCATGTCGTTTGGATTGACGAATGCCCCCGCTGTCTTTATGGATTTGATGAATCGCGTCTTCAGCGAGTATATCGATCGGTTCGTAATCGTCTTCATAGATGACATCTTGGTACACTCGAGGAGCAAGAGAGAGCACAAGGAGCATTTGAGACTAGTATTGCAGAGATTGAGAGACTCGCAGCTCTATGCCAAATTCAGCAAGTGCGAGTTTTTGCTCGACAGGATTATCTTTTTGGGTCACGTGATTTCAGCACAAGGGATTTCTGTAGATCCGAGCAAGGTCGAAGCAGTGCTTAACTGGGAGAGACCTCGAAACATTTCAGAGATCCGTAGTTTCTTGGGGTTGGCCGGCTACTATAGGCGTTTCATTGAGAAGTTTTCTTCAATAGCCAGGCCTATGACGCAGTTGACTCAGAAAGATAAGAGATTTGTATGGACTGATGAGTGCGAGAACAGTTTTCAAACGCTGAAGGAGAAGTTGACTACTGCTCCTGTCTTGGCCCTACCGTCTGGATCTGGAGGTTTCGTGGTGTGCTCCGATGCTTCTCTGAATGGTTTAGGGTGTGTTCTGATGCAGAACGGATACGTGATTGCGTATGCGTCTCGACAGCTGAAGCCTCACGAGACGAGGTACCCGGTTCATGATTTGGAGTTGGCTGCGATAGTGTTTTCCTTGAAGATCTGGCGGCATTATCTCTATGGTGAAGAATTTGTGGTGTACACCGACCACAAGAGCCTGAAATACATCTTCACGCAGTCATATTTGAACATGAGGCAGCGACGCTGGATGGAATTGCTTAAGGACTTCGATTGTGAGATTCAATATCAGCCTGGGCGCGTGAACTTAGTAGCTGACGCTTTGAGCAGAAAGACCCAGCCTGATATGTTAGCGTCCTTGAGTATTTCGAAAGTTCATGAGGAGTTGAGTACTTCTGGTTGGCGATTCCAGCCGAGTGATCAGTATTTCTTTGTTTCTTCTCTCCAGGTGGAACCGCAGATTGTGATGAACATCAGGGAGGCGCAGAGGACCGACCCCTATATCCATGAGTTGAGGATTAAGGTGCAGTCAGGTCAGTCTGATGATTTTTCTGTTGCTTCTGATGGATGTTTGAGGTTCAGAGGGAGATTAGTAGTTCCGAACCTGATTGATTTGAAGGAGACCCTCATGAATGAAGCACATTGTAGTCGGTACAGTGTGCATCCAGGCGAGCGAAAGATGTACCATGCCTTGAAGTCTCACTACTGGTGGGCAGGTATGAAGAGCGACATTTCTGCTTTTGTTGCTAGATGTTTAAATTGCCAGCAGGTCAAGACTGAGAGAATGAGACCTGGTGGATTTCTCCAGAGTTTGGAGGTGCCCCAATGGAATTGGGAGCACATCGCCATGTATTTCGTGACTCATCTACCTCGATCGAGTAGGGGATGCGATGCGATCTGGGTTGTGATTGATAGACTCTCGAAGTCAGCCCATTTCATTCCCTATGATGTGAGGTGTTCGATGAAAAAGATGGCGAAGTTGTACATCGACCATGTGGTTAGATTGCATGGAGTTCTGGTTTCGATAGTGTCCGACAGAGATCCGAGGTTCACTTCCCGATTTTGGAAGAGTCTGCAAGCAGCAATGGGTTCGAGATTGGCGATGAGCACAGCCTATCACCCACAGACAGACGAACAGTCTGAGCGGACTATCCAGACTTTAGAGGATATGCTGCGAGCAGTAGTGATGGATTTCAGCGGTGGCTGGCAGGATTCGCTTTCCTTGGTAGAGTTTTCATATAACAACAGCTACCAAGTCACTATCGGAATGGCTCCGTTTGAGGCGTTGTATGGTCGAAAGTGTAGATCCCCGATTTGTTGGGAAGAAGTTGGCGAGAGACAGCTTTCTACACCGGAGTTTGTTCAGCACATGAAGGATCAAATTGACTTGATTCGGAGTAGAATGAAGGCTGCTCAAGACCGTTTCTCTAGCTATGCGAACCGTAGACGTCGACCGTTAGAGTTTGAGGTTGGCGATCGTGTGTTTCTCAAGATTTCTCCTTTCAAGAGCATGATGAGATTAAAATTTAAAGGCAAATTGGCTCCCAGATTCGTTGGTCCCTTTGAGATTATCGAGCGGATTGGACAATTGGCTTATAGACTGAGGCTGCCCGAGGAATTAGCCGCGATGCATGACGTGTTTCATGTGTCAATGTTGAGAAAATATGAGCCGGATCCGTCCCATGTTTTGAGAACTGACGAAGTTGAGCTGGATTCTGCCTTGAGTTATGTCGAATATCCGGAGCAGATCTTTGATAAGAAGGAGAAACAGCTGAGGAACAAGATAATCCCGTTGGTGATGGTCCAATGGAGTAAGCATGGCCGAGAAGAAGCGAACTGGGAAGTTGAGGAGAAGATGAGACAAGATTGGCCTCATCTGTTTGAGCACTGATCGTGCAACATTTCCAGGTAAATTTCTGGTTTTAGCTTCGAATTTGAGTAGTTGCTGGTGTTGATTTGCTTGATTTATTGTTTTCTTCCCTGAGTTTGCCTTTGATTTCGAGGACGAAATCTCTTAAGGTGGGGAGAATGTGAGGAATCAGATTTTAGCTTAGTGATTAATTGATTTGATTTGGGATTAATCACGTGAATTTTGAGGTTCCTGCTGATTTTGGACGTTGCGTTAATTTTGGAAATTTAGTCGCAGCGAATTTTTGGTAAAGTCAACGCGGGTCAACGTCACTGTAGCTACCTGCTGGTAGTTTTGCCTCGGTAGGGTGACGTAGGAGTGACGAAAGCGTAACGCAGGGTTACCTGCTGGTTTTAGTTGTGTGCATGGTCGCTGCTGGTTGGCGTTGTATTTAGCGCGAGATGGAGCGTAGGGGCGACACGTGTTAGTCAACGTTTTGAGTGTTGACTAGTGGTATCAGCAGTTGCGTTGTAATAGAGAGAGCTGTTGCTGGTATTAGGCACGCGTTATTGCAAGGTTTAGCGAGGGAGTGACGCGTGGCGAGTACTGTTATGCACGTGGAAACCAGCAGCAGGAGCTTCCTTAGTGCAACTGCTGGTTTTTCTTCATGGTGAAGGATGGCTTCCTGCTGGATGACCAGTTGGTCGTGATGTTGGAATAGACTTTACGGCGTCGTTTAGATATATTGATACGTCGTCGTTTGGAGTGATTTTATGTAACCAGCGGTTGATGGGTTTTGAAGGGAATTCGATAACCAGCTTTTGGTTTCTTTGCAAGAGATAATTGTTGTCTGCTGATAGAATGCTGCGGCGTCGTTTTGTTTAGTAAGAACGGTGTCGTTTCGAGATTGTAGTTTCTCATACAACATTTGTTTGCTTCTGCTGAATTTAACGAAAGGAAAAGAGGGCTGCTGCTGATAGACTTCTGCTGGTCACTTCGATTGATTTTAGTGATCAGCAGGCGAGGATTTAAGAGGTATTTATAGAAGTGTTGATCGACACTTAGAATCATTTTCGAACCAGAAATATCTTATCTCTATTTCCAAACCCTAGAATTTGCTACTGTTCACCGTCACTTTCAATCGCCATTTCCCGTCGATTCCAGCCTCTGTTTTTGACG